>BOSO01017208.1:0-13618 GCA_018403395.1 Gorsachius goisagi | reverse complement strand
GGAACTGCTTGTGGCTCGGGGAGTGATCGCGGCTCGGGAGGGGCTGGGCATCGGTTGGCAGGTGGTGAGCAATTGCATTGTGCATCATTCGTTTTGTAGATTCTGTATATTCTGTTATCATTCTCATTATTACTATTATTATTATTATTTTGTCTTATTAAACTGTCTTTATCTCATCCCTTGGCTCTAAGCTTTTAATTTCTTCCTGATTCTCTCCCCCATCCCACTGAGGGTGTGGGGGGGGAGTGAGCGAGCGGCTGCGTGGTGCTTAGTTGCCAGCCAGGTTAAACCACGACACCTTGATATAAATAAGTCCCTCTGATAAATAGGGATAAAAGTACGTTGTTTTTTTTTTTAAATTCTGCTTACTGATACATATTCTGTATTGCGGACAGTGTAGAAATGTATACTTCTCCAACAAAATTTAAACTAAAAATTCACCTTCATTTATTTCCAGGATATGTAGGTTCATTGTCTTGTGTGAGGCTTTTGCCAAATATAAGCTGCCATACAATATCAGAGCACTCTATTATTTCAGTTCAAAAGAAATAAAAATTAAAGCTCACAGAATAAGAGAAACCTGTATTAAAAACTCTGTAAACTCATTGTACCTCCAGATTAACATGACACTAAAATTCAGCTGCTCAGGCATTTCATTTCATGTAGATGTATCTGCAGTCAACTTAAAAAGCTTTAGTAACATTTGACTTCGCATACAAGCCCTGTATTTCTAGTGCTTGCTCAGGCTGAGTCACAAAAGTTTCATAGATATGTTACTGTTGTACTTTCTTGTTCAGTAAATGGCAAAAGTATACTTGATCTTTGTTAAGAGGTGCTGAAGCTGAACCTCTTTACTTCATGTTTTTGTTGTGGGATTTTTTATTTTAGATTGAAAAGCTTTGAGTTCTCATCAATGCGCTGTTTAATATCTTCTGCTTCATTCATTTTATGTATGATTTTTAACTTGAAAATTGCAATCTGTTCTAACTTTCCAGTGGAGCATTTGTGGATTTCTGTATGTGCCTAAATATATTCTTGAGTTGTGGTTACTGAAGCAAATCTTCATTAAATAAAATGGCAGGTCAGCCTGGAAAGCTTTTACATTCAAGTTTGAGTTCTTCAAAAGGAAGGAACTAACTGTAGAAAACTGAAATAGCAAAGTTCTTTATATATCATTGGCTGCATCAGTGATGCAAGTTGAATTGTGAACCACCTCTTGACCTAGGTTTTATGAAGTGGATGGTTTGTTATTATGTTTCAGCTGGGTTGTGAGTGTGCCAAGCTTTGTAGTCTTTTCTGGCTGCTTCTTCAAAGCCTTTACAATTCACTGCCAAATCAGGGTTGACATTAGTTCTGTCATCTGGCCTACATTATAAACACTGCAATCTGCTTGCTGTATCTCAGCAATAATAGCTGATGAAAGGTCGACTGAGGATGGGCTTATCTCAGTTAATGTATCAACTGAAGAAGCTGGTTGACCAAATAAAGGCTGAATATCACGATGGCTGTCCGCAGCTGCTGGAGAGTGGAAAGAGACTACTATGGTACAGAGTAAATGAGTGCTGTAGCTGAAGTGTTTTTTTCATTTCTATGTGCAATGCCTTGGTAGCCAAGTTCACTATTGCTATGGATGAGTTTAATCACTGTAAAATATACTTTGGATCAACAGGCAACATGCCAGATCTGGCTCAAGGGAGCTGGTACAACAGGGACTGGTGGGTAGGATTGGAGGTACAAGATAAGGACCACAGAAGGGATCTGGAAACTCTGCTCTGTCGCTCCAAAGTTGGCTTGCTTGTGTTGGTTTTATCTAGGAAAGGAGAATTTGGCTAGCACTTGCTTATTTACTCACTTGCTTCTGGTGAGGTCTCCTTCATCAAGGTGGACAAATTGCTTTAGAGTGCAACTCCTATGAAATAGCTGCTGCGTTTTGTGAAAGGTAAATGAGCTCAAAGTGTAGAGGAGGCTACCAGTTCAACTGTTAGCTGCTGGTTTTGGCCGGCAGGGTCACTGCATGTTGTGTTTCACAGGTTGTGTTCCTGAAGTCTGTGGTTTCCCCATCTCATCAGAACAGCAATACAGGAATCTCTGAGTCAAAAAACCAACTTGATTTGATGCAGACTATACAGGGCCTTTTTCTTTAAGGAGAAATGAATTGATTCTGTGAATGTGCTGAGAGTGACTGATCTGCAACTGTCCCCTTCTCCCTTCCTCTCCCACCCCCAATAATGTTCTCTTGCCTTTGGGCAAGAGAGCGGGTCATCTGGAGTGATAATTGGTTAAAATAGGGACTTACTTTGACTTCAGACTTGAAATTAATATCTGAATTCTTCTATTCCCCTAATAATTTTGTTTTACTCTTTCCCAAGATACCATTGTTGTTTAGTTACGTTCATGAAAGTCTGGTGACCCTCTTTCTTAAATTG
The DNA here is from genome assembly GCA_018403395.1 of Gorsachius goisagi. Classification (NCBI taxonomy): domain Eukaryota; kingdom Metazoa; phylum Chordata; class Aves; order Pelecaniformes; family Ardeidae; genus Gorsachius; species Gorsachius goisagi. The sequence continues at coordinate 11,192 of BOSO01017208.1, read as the reverse complement.
TTTTTTTTTCTTTTTCTCTGTACAGGAAATTAAAAATTTAAATGGAGGCTGGCCAGGAAAATAAACTGTGATGTTGTCCATGTGTGGTTCTTGGTCAGTAGCATTGCCTACAAGCCAACAAAGATTGAGAAATAGAGATTTAAAGGCTTTGAATCGTTAAGACATTCAGAAAATGGGATTTATGTGGAGTTCTGGAATTAGATTGATTAAAACACAACCTGCCTTCTGAGAAATGTCATGCAGGCTTGTGTCCTAAACAGACACAAGTCTCTGGGTGATACAAGAGCATGACATAGTGGTTGTCAGTTCCTTTACTGTGTGTTAGTAGCCTGAAGCTTGTTGACTACATGTATGAATATGTGTATATAGATGCATATGCACATATCACCTCTACTAGGGGAGATAAAACACATGTATTCTGAAGAAATCATCATTTATGTGATGAATGAAAGTGCAATCCTGTAAAATACATCTTTTTCTATGCAAGTTTGGGATTAGTGAAGGCTGAGTATTTTGCTATTCTTTTCCAGTCATCACATTGTCTATTTAATATTTAATTTCTCTTTCCAGGGATGAATATTGTTACTGGTATTTTGTATTTCTGTAACTTGGTACTTGTCTCTTTTATAGGATGATTACAGAGTCTGCATGGATTTTAATATTATTCAGAAAGATTCTGTACCTGTTTGTCCGGTTGATGCGTCAGGCTGCTTCACAGCAGAAGTGACTGACTTTGCTGGACAGTATGTGAAGGTGAGTGGTCTTGGAGAAAGTAAATTACTGCTTTATTCAAGAAAAGTTAAATTCAAAAGTTTAAAAATTTTATACGTGGTAGAAGTGTCTAAGTCTTCCATGTGTCTTTGGTATCTGGAAAAATCAAAATGTGTTTTAACATTTGCAACAATGTTGCGATATCTGAACACTTAAATAGCTGAAAAATTAAGATATCTCAACAATTACAATGTCTGAAAAATAAATAATTTGAAGCCTAATAGATACTGTGTATCTAGTAGTGAAAGGCATGAGGAATATCTCCTGTTTGCATCTACTGCTGAGAGAGTCTCACTGTTCCCTTGTTTCTTATGGGAATGTTATGTATGCAGTCTCTAGGCAAGTGTGCAGAGGCCTCCTTTACATCTGGATGACCTCTGAATTCACAAATGTCATCATTAAGTTTATACCAGCCAGTTAGTGTAACATGACTTGTTAGAAGAGAGGAATCCAGTCATTTTCCCCACTTGTAGGATGTGTTGCAATGTGAATTTACTTGCCAGTAGATGCAAAAGAATCCACGTAAAAGGAACTCACAGGAGCTCCAGATTGCTAGAGACACAAATCCATAGAAAGGAATGCCGCTTTGATTCTATGTGCTAAGAAAACAAATTGTCTAGTTGGTGCCTGCTGGTACAGTTAAATAGCGAAGCATGTTCCTGTAACACAATTTACTTGAAAACCACTTAAAAATCTTGTCTTGCATTTGAACTCAAACAGCTATCATTGCTTCCTGCTATATATTAAGGTAAATAAAGAGAACACTGGAGCTACATCTTTATCTTCTTGCTGGTAGGAATCTGAACTTAAGGCTCTTGGACAATATGCTTATGACGCTGAATTCTTAGCTCATGAATATTGCTGTATCATAAATCTTTCTATATTTTTACTTTGTTAATGTCATGTTGACACTTGTTTGTTCTGTAGATTGTCTGATTATTAATGTACAAGTTTCACTTCCAGCTTAGAACATAAATCCTGTTTAGTTGGTAAGGTATTGTAAAAGATGCTTCAACTTCTGTAACTGTAGTCAAGTTAGAAGAATGTGTTGTAGTGAAGCCTAATATTAGGTAAGAAGCAGTACGTGGCTTCCTGCCACAAAATCAGAAGACTCAGTAAAAGATTTAAGATACTAAATAATGTGTTCTGATTTGTATAAGTGCTACAGAAAATTTGGATTTTGTACACAGTTGTATGTACGTAGAAACAGTTAAGGGCAAAAGGGGACTGATGCTGTATACCAAGATTTGGAGAGCAAATAACTTCCCAAATATAGGGTTTAACAGTGCCTCTGCAGTAAATGCATAAATTGTATAGAAGCTTTTTGGATTTTTTGTGTAAATACTGAATTATCTGTAGGGGGTTTCTTAATTTGGGTGTTGGAGACAAATCCTGTAGTAGCTTACTGAAATACTGAAATTTGTATTCCCAGGAAAATTTTTTGTTCTGTCTTTTTAGGATGCAGATAAGAACATCATTAAATTACTGAAAGAGAAAGGCAGACTGGTTCACAGCAGTAGCTTTAAGCACAGCTATCCTTTCTGCTGGAGGTAAGGAGAGAAGTGCATATATGGCTTTAAGATTGAGAGTTCTAACTGAGTAGTTCTGAAGGTTTGTCTCATTTTCCTCTCCCTTGACCTACTTAATTTTTTTTAAACAAGACTAAAAGTAACAGGAATCAAGAATATTGAATTAGGAGAACTCCAATTTTGGTTTAGTAATCAAGTAAATTAACTTTTTTTGCCATAAATTTGATGAATTTAAGTAGTGCAGAAATTTTTTTCTATTATTTTATAGGTGTGTTTTTATAGTTGGTGGTACTTATTCTTCAGTGTTGCATGTAGTACTGCTAAGTACCTTTTGAAGATGGTTATAATAAGTCTAGAAAAGCTTATTTTCTAAATAGCTAAGTACTGAGTGGTGGTAAAGGATATTTTGGTACACTTTGAATTGTATCCAAATAAGTATATCACAGAATGTCTTTAAATGTTTGTGTTCAAACTTTCCATGTGCTGGATAAAATGGCTATATTATAGCTGTTACCATAGTTACTTCTTTTTAACCTTGTAAAATGACTTCTTTCTTTGGAATCTGGTAGAGCCCAGTTGCTTATAATGTGGAAATGTCTGTGTTGTTGCTTAAAATCAGAGTTAGCATTTATCCACTGCGGTGGCTTGTAAGTGTAATACATTAATATGTTTTTCTGCTCAGTCATTCCTGAATGGAGTTCACAAAGAGTGGTTACATCTCTGATCAGAAACAACAGTTGACATGTTTATAATATCTGTGGGGACTTCTTAGAAATATTTGGTTTTGTCAACTAGCAATTCAAGACTAGCTCTGGAATGTCAGGTAGGTGGTTCAGCACAGCAGCCTGCCAAGAATTGGTCTTCTCAAGTTGGAAATTTTGCAGAGCTTGAAGGAGGACTCCATGTGCAAGTCTCCATGGGCTCTCAGTATAGTAACCTAATGTAAGACGTTTTGGTTGTGAGAAGTACAGGCTAGACAAATTTAATCTAGAAATGAAGCATATTTTTATTAGTGTCCTTTCTGTTTTTAAATGTATACAATTGCTATTGCAAAATTGAGGGTGGGGAAAAAAAATCATGGAACAATGTCAAATTTAAAAAAAGACACTTGAGTAATCTTCTAGTAGGAATATTGTATTAAACTATTTTATTATAAGTAAAGACACACTTCAAAAAAAAATGTAATTACCTATCTGAAATGACTTGAACATTTTAAGTCATATCTGATGCATGCTGCACCTGTACTGAAATAACTGTGATAAAAGCTTTTCTCTCCTTCTAGCTTTAATGCTACTAGGTGAAGTGTTTTAGCAGTGTGCATTTATCTTTGATCTGTAGCAAGAATAACCTTTCCTTGCTCTTGAACAGCATGATTGGTTTGTTCCTAACAGCTACCTAGAGGAAGAAAGGGAATTACCTTCAAGTGTTATGTCCTTGATGATTTGGGACAATTTTTGAAAAATGGCAGCCTGAAAACAAGCAATGCCTGTGTTTCTTCTTATGTAGCAATTCAAATGTATGGTCATGGCCTTCTGAGACAAACCAGTAATGCAGAAATGTTGATTCTGTAGAACATACTTAATCCTGCCACTCTGTTGACATTTTTGTTGATTGATGATAAGTTGCAGGCAGCACCTAGCAGCAAATTTTCTGGTGGGAAGAACAGAATAATGGATTCTACTTGAAAAGCTCATTTCACTGCCATCAGAAATGCCATAATTGGAATATGCTAAAAGTAGAAGAGTAGTTCGTAACTTTGAACATAGTTCAAGTTATTTCGATTAATGTAGGAAAACTTTGAAATCAGACTCTTCTACCTAATGTACTACTGTTCATGCTTTTCCCTGAAACCAGGCAGTTGTTGAATCCTCAGTATGTTGAGTTATTTTCCCTCTTTTTATATATATTTTATATATATATTTTTATATGTCCTTCTCTACATTTTCTTGTTACTGTGTTCTGTAGTAATTTTCTGTCAACTGAAGTTTAAAACCTGTGAGGGGAAAACAGTAACTACTTGGCAGTATGCAGTAGATAGTTTTCAGTTAGAATTCCCCTTCGTTGGAATTGCTGGAGACTGAAGTCATTGGTCAAAAATGCTCTCTGTGTAGGTGTGAGATCCTCAGAGTCTGTGGTCTAGGTAGCAATTTAACAACTCTGAAAGATAGCAAAGGCAACTAGCAGGACAGCTGAAGTGTCCATTGCAGCTACTACATGCTATTCTACTAGGAAGCGATACTGGGGAGCTCTACCATTGACAGACACAGAGCTTTGTCTTTTTCAAGCCAATGAAAACAAAGACAAGTAGTGTCTTTCATAGCATGTGGTCAGTTATCTATCATTTGTTTCCTAAATTGCGAGAAAATGGAGTGGGAATAAGATCACAGTAATTTGTTTACAACAGCTGTGCAGTCCAAAAAAGGTATGAGAAGACTATTGGGAGTGTGTAGTGTCCACAGAGAATGGTCTTTCCAATCTTGCTCTTTTTAAGTATAAATATTGTATTTCAGAGAATTTTGTGGCACTGCTAAGGAACAGGCAATTTGCTCAGGTGCTTTGATTCCTCTGATACAATTCTAAAGGATGTATTTATAAGGGAAATAAAGCATTGTTCAGTTGAGATGGAGAGAAATGTCTAGGCAGGAATTTTGTAAGCACCAGTCTCTGATTTAGGTCTGTTTGGGTGATTTTTTTTCCTTGTGTTGTTTGCTGGAAAACACAGCCCAATAATGGGTATTTCTCATTTTTGTTACAGCAAAGAATTTAATCTGGTTCCCTCATCCCTCTCACCAGTCAGGAGGGCCGGAAATGTATAAGGTGTTACTGGTTAGGCAGATTTTCAGTATGTTGTTCTGTTTTTGTCCTGCTGAGACAGTGCTTGGCAGTACAGCTAGAAGAAAGAAAATATTCAGGGAAAAACTGTGCCATCTCCCATTTATTACCACCTTCATGTAGGTGGTAACAGTGCTCTGTTGGTGCTTTGGAATGATTATCAAGTATTATGAAGTTACAGTGTTAGGCTGAAAGCCTGGGAAATTATCATGGCTTCATCTGCTTGTTTCTTTTTCATAGATCCTTTGCGTCTGAAGCTACTTTTGCACTAAAGCTTGTCTTCCAGCAGCCCCATCTGTCAGCTGCTTACTCCTGATAGAGGTTGGGTACCAGTTTATTGTCCCAGCATTCTTTTTGCAGTATGTTAAGGCTGCGTGAGAAACTGTTATTATCAGGTTTTATTCTTCTTGTTTCCAGTAACTCAAGATCTTATGTGATGGCAATTCATTGTTCTTCAGCATACCTGAAACAAGATGCCCATTGAAACTAAAATACTTCTGGAGTACCTTGTAGCTTGCAGAATACTTGCTTTTTTACTGTGATCTTGCTGCTGTGTGAGGAGTTAACTGTTCACTTTTTTAGATGTTAGGACTTAAATTTGAGAAGCAGAGCTTCCTAGCTTACCATGTTTGTATCTAATAGCTAGAATGCTACTGTTATTGTTGCTTTGAGCTCTTACCATTTCCTGTAAGGTTATGGATACTTTAACTCTTAAAAATTACAGATTGAAATGTATTGCTTGTAGTTAAAAGGAAATATCTTCTGAAATACAGTATTAAGAGAAGTGGTGTGGTTTTTATTATTGGGCTTTATGTAAAGTGAGTGCAGTTTTTTATGTCTGAACAAGCTTTGCTCTGGGTTTTCTTTTTTTTTTTTTTTTTTTTGTTGGTCAGGCAGGTGTAACTTTAGGAAGTGCTTCCACACCAGCAATTTTAATTTGCATCATTATCTCCAGTGAATTTCAAACAAGTCCTTGCTATGGATATAAGTAAAATGAACTGAACTTTTAAGATGGGTTGTTTACAGTAATGACTGCATGTAGGAGATGATGGTAGTTTCTCAGGGTCTTTGCTTGCGAATTATTTTCAAGCAAGTGTATTTCCAAGTTCTGAGTCAGTGACTTAAAAGTAATATTTTAAAAATTCGTTTTGTGGGGTGGCTTGATGCTAAGGGAGAATGAGCTTCTTGTCCCAGTGTTGTTGAAGTTGCACTGTACCCATAGGCAGATTCTATCACCTAGGGCTCAGTCTCCCTTTCCAAGTTGGAATAATGGGATGGATGTGAAGGATTAGAAATGCTTGAACTCTCCTGTAATGACATTTACCCACTGTTTAGTTACCGAATCCTTTAGAAGGATGCATGCTACTTGAACAATCTCTCAAGACCTTCAGCTGTTGTATTATGGAACTGACAATTAAGAGACCGGGTTGAGACACAATGCAGTCAGATGCTTAGGGATACCAATTTTACTGGGTAATTTAGGGAATTTACTAGTCTGTACACTCTGCCCTACAGTGTTCCCACTTCTAAGTGATCCTACGTTCCAAATCTGCTCCCACCATAGGGGATTTTGTGACTTTCTTTGAACGTTGAAGTAAGGAATATATTAAGATACCTTTATAACTTACTACTTTTCTATGTTTATTTGGATCTCTTTTGTTTCCTTCTCCTCCTGGAATAGGACATTCTTCTAGTTAACCCTGGGTACTGTTACTTCATCTTTATGATTTATTAGTATTCTTTTAAATACAAATAGTAAAAATACAGCATAATGATTTCTGGCTTTTCAGATTGATGTACACATAAAGATACAGAATGAGCTAAAGTGAAAGACTTACATATGACTCATTTTAATACTTCAGTTCATGTTATTGTACTGTGTAGGAACATACATTTCAAATTCAACTATTGTTTGAACGTTCTTATGATTTCTCTTGTGATACAAATTACTTGAATTGCTGGGTTTGAAGACTTTTTAAATTTTTTTTTTTAGGATTTGATTTTAAAATAGTAGCTCACATAAGTGTAACACTTTGTGTAATTTAAAAACCAAAACAAACCCCAACCTTTGTGATACTATTTCAGCAATAACAAATTCAGTCTGTGGAAAAGGGACTGTTATGTACAAAAATACATTTTAGAGTGTTTTATAAATAACGTAGCACTGAAAATGTTTTTGTTTGCTTTGCTCCCTTCCCCATCACCTTCCCTCTATAGGTCAGATACTCCATTGATATACAAAGCTGTGCCAAGCTGGTTTGTAAGAGTGGAGCACATGGTGGAGAAGCTACTGGAGAATAATGCCCAATGCTACTGGTAATGTCTCCTGCATATATTTCTGGTTTCCTTTGCCTGGGGTTAGGTGTGTAGAGGTGTGTGTGTGTGGTGGAACTCTACAAAGGTCTATTTCGCTGTTAGTGGGCTAACTTAACTTCATATTTCCATTCTGTCTCTCCGAGCCAATGTTACTGGAATGGGGCTGGCAACCAGTTTTAAACAGTGTTTCATCTCAGGTTTCACAAATGTCCCTCAAACTGGTAGAGCAATGGAATAGTCTTCCTGGTATAAACAGATAGAACCTGCTTAATAGTGTATTAGCCCAGTGCTTGAAAGAGTTTGTGTACTATGCCTTTCTTGTGTCAAAAGGCATTCTTTGCTTATCTAAAATCCCAATGAGAAACATATTTTAGGGTGTAAGCAAGGTTGAATAATAATTTAGTGAAATACGTAAACAGGATCATTAAAAGTATCCTCAAATCATCTTGTACAATCCTGAGAAATTCAGCATGAGGAAAAACTGCAAAGGAAAATCAAGCTGTGGAAGCATGAAAGTGCACAGTTAAGCCTCCCAAAAGGGTCCACTAGAGAGAAGAATTTAGGCAGCTAAACTCTGGTTTTATTGTTCCGAATTAAACTAACTTTTAGATAAGGTTTTTTTCTTTTCATCTAGTTGTTACAGATAAGGTTGATACTTTGTCATATGTGCATTTGAAGAAAGAAAAAACCCAACCCACCCCTTCCCCTCAAACTCGTTTTCCCCCACAACATCTGCAAAACACCCAACTCAACTGCCCTAGCTTGTGTAATAGCTGTAACCAACCTCAGTTTCAGAGGTTTACATTTTCTACTAGTGGCAAACATTAAATCTTTATATGTATAGAGGGAATATGAAAAGTATTTGTGTGACCTTTGTGTAGAAAACAACAGGTAAGTTTTAGATAATTTACATGCACTATTAAATTAGCAGTAAGAGGGAGCTATTGGCAGCGGTAGCCATTATGAATCAATTGTGGGTCTGTGGTGTATTACTAACAAAAGAACCCTATGCTCTCCACCTCCATAACCTTTATTTTTTTTTCTCCTCCTCTAATAAATAACTTTTGCTTGGGAAGTAGAGACCAGGTAGGGAAAATGTGGAGGTTACAGCCTCATTGAGTTGTGCTGTGTGCCGTTTCAGTTGTTGTTCAGTCTTTCCTTATGAGGACTGTAGGAGAGTTGGGATTCCACCCCTGTGTATCTCTTCTCAGCAACTGAAATGGTGTTAAAGAAGGTGACTCAACTTTCAGTGAACAATTACAGCTTTATCTGCGTTTTATCATGGACAGTTGTTAGCAATTAAATTCTTCATGAGCAGCTTTTGCATAACTGCTTATGTGGTACAAGCATGGTAAATACTGAAATATGTGGGAAAAGCTAGTGATCCATGATACAGACTGTCCAAAAATGCTGCAGTGTTGGCTTGCTAATAAGCACATGCCCAGTCTGGATATGTAAGAAGATTTTATAGATTACTAAGTGTTGCTTTCTGTTTTCCATAACAGAACATACTGTGATCCTTCTTTTGGGGGAAAAATAAGCTGGAGAGGGGGTGAAACTGTTTGTTCTTAGCTTTAATTAGCTTTCTCAAGATGCTTTTACTGTTTTGATGACTGACAGTAGACCTGCATACTTAATTTTCACATGAACATAAGAAAAATGTAAGGATCTTATTAAGGAAGTGTTTGAATGGTTGAGATTGTTTTGCTTTTCCAGAAACAAAGCTTCAAGAAGAAACTGATAAGTGACCTCTGCTTATCTAGGAGACATTAATAAGAATTAGTAAACAGCTTGAATACTACCTCATATATACGTTTGGGTTTTCAGTGGTGCTTTCTGTAAGTGTGGAGTAGTGGAGATACAAGTGGAACCAAATGTGGAAGCTGCTGTTGCAAAGGTTGGGTGGGAAGACCAGTCAATGTTCATGCTTAGAATGTAAGTAACCGTTTGTCCTTTAGGCAATTTGTGAGTCTCAGCATAATACTGTAATTGACCATAAAACTGGTGCCTCAAGATTCCTCTCAAAACAGTATGGTCTGAGAGACTTTGAGAGTCTTTCTGTAGAGAATGTGACCGCAAGTAGAGCTGTATTATCAGTAAATGCTTAATAAAATATGTTTCCAGTATGTGATTTCATAATTGCTAGTTTGAATACTTGATGGCTTTTGTTACATAAAGATGGCTTTTAAAATCTAGCTTTTTAAAAGAAAAAGGCATTATTTTAAAGGATTTCTTCTATGTTGTTCGCTGATGTCAGTTTTGTTTGAGATGTAATTTCATAAGTTGGCTTTGGGAATGCTAGCATTCTTCAATATTCATTTATGAAATTTTAGGAACTCCATCCTTCCCAAAACCTACTTTATTTTTCTTTTGAAAAGACTTGATCTCTGAAAGTGTCATAGGAATAATACCTAGCTTTTTAAAAATTTATTTTTGGACTCTCTGGGGCTTCAGCATGTCCTGAAAAATGAGAAAATTGGGGATAAATGCTTTTCAGACTGTATTAACCTTTGCAAAATGAGTTTGACTGCATTGCTTTTTTTGTTATTCCTATAAATGACTGATAGGTATTTTGTCCCTTAAGAATAGTTGCACTCTTTATAGATATCCTTTTTGATGAAATAGATTAAACAGTTGGACAAACTTTTGCAACTTGATTGCATTTCTAATTAGCTTTTTAATGAATTAGTCTACTGATAAAGCCATAGTTACTCAAAAGTTAAAGCCTGCAACTGTGCCTTCATTTTTTTAAAATGAACTTAACTATAGCTTTCAAGAATGATTACATGAGTAATGTGCCAGCATTTTTGTAAAATCAGAAGCAAAAAAACCCTCTATCCTTTCTCCCAACCTTATTCTGATCAGAGTGGGAAGTAACTTATACTGGATATTGCTGAAAATGCAGAATCAGAACAGTATTTAAGAGACTGTGTTTCAGTCTTTAATCCAAGGTCTGTTAGTGAACGTTCTATTTAGCACACAAGTGGTAGAAGAGATTATTTATAAAAAAATTTAAATTAAAAAAGAGGGGTATTCATATTCAGGCAATCTATTACTGTGGTACTTGAGATAGAGGGGCAAATCTGGCTGCTGTGCCATTCAGGACTGTCAGACCTTGGTTTCCTATTGTGTCTGTACAGAGAGTTAGGTGCAGCACCAAAGTTGGGTCCTGGTGTAAGTGGTTTGGAATTCAGCTTTAGTTGTTTGTTGAAACTATTGTCTTACAGAAGGAGCATTTCCTATGTAACCACAGACAAGCAGCTAAATGATGCCACCTTAGATTCCATTGTATAATTATGGTGGTTTGACCAGGGGCCCACCAAAGCTGCTCTATCACTCCCCTCTAACTGGACAGAGGAGAGAAGTAAATGAAAAGGCTTGTGGGTCAAGATAAGGACACGGACAGATAATTTTATCAATTACCATCAAAACAGACTCAACTTGAAAAAATAATTAATTTATTATCAATCAAAATCAGAGAAGGAGAGGAGAAATACTGCTAGATCTTCAAAACCTTCCCCCCACCCCTCCCTTCTTCTCTGGGCTCAACTTCACTCCCAGTTTCTCTGCCTACTCCCCCCGGTGGCGCAGGGGGACGGGAATGGGGGTTGAGATCAGTTCATCATACGTTGTCTCTGCCACTTCTTCCTAGGGAGAGGACTCTTCCCCTGCTCCAGCGTGGGGTCCCTCTCATGGGAGATAGTCCTCCATGAACTTCTCCAATGTGAGTCCTTCCCACAGGCT
>BOSO01017205.1:385-20117 GCA_018403395.1 Gorsachius goisagi | reverse complement strand
GTGGTGCTTAGCTGCCAGCCGGGTTAAACCATGACAATTTGATATCAGCTATTTCTGATCTTTTCAAGACCCAGAGTTGCAGTGCAACTTGACCAATGGTGATTAAAAGTTATGCTTCAAAAGTGGCATTTCTCTAGCATGATCCTTTCTATCCCTTTTTGAGACCCAGGAACATTCTTATTTCACTGACCACTCTCAGCGTGAATTTCTGTTTCAAGTTTTTTGGGCTTTGCTACTTTGAGGAGTACACATGCACCAGATAAGACAGCATTTACTGAAATATTCTGTACGCGTAACTGGAATTTTAAACAAAAGGAAAGCAATACCTTGGGATAATCAGAAATATCTCAATCCAGCATTTTGTGTTTTATTCTTTATGCAAACGCATAAATTCAAGAGAGAATATAAAAAAACTGGAACAAAAACTAAGTCAAGTCAGTGAAGACTCATGGTATAGACAAGTAACTCAATGACTGCTGTAATTATCTCCAAAATGGGCACTGTAAATGCAAGCATTTAAAAAGTTACACTGTTAGTGCAGAAACATTGTAACAATACATATATATGTATATGTGTATATTCAAGATATAATCATCAGTAAGGGTGTGTAGAAAAAAAATCAGTTTTCTCTCATCTGGGATCAAATACTGCAGATTGCATGATTATAAAATGTCATTAGTATAGGACAGAGTTGCAGTTTTTTGGTATTCTTCCTTTTAGTTGGTGATAAAGATTATGTCCACACCATTCCTGAGGGTCATTCTAGTATAGCCTTCCCTATAAGCACCTCTCCATAAACTGCATTCACACAGCAGACCTTCTAGGATTTGTTCCAGTTCCAACCTTTCCACACCACAGCTATTCTACAACCTTATTATACAGTACTACATAAGGAGCTCTGCCTTTACCCCACCAGTGTCTTGTAGCAAAAATGGTGGAAATCTTGGGCCAGGGCAGTACCTCTGAGTTAGTAGACATCTGTACTGTCCTCCCAGGGCCCTTCTACATCCTGGAAGCTAACAGCCTTCATGAGGTAGAGTGTCCTGTATCTGTCTTCATAGGCTGGCCTGCTGGAACACCTGCATCAAGCAGTACAGTATTTTCTGCCCCCATCCCAAGCTCACCCACCTTGTGCAGAGGTAAGGCATGCCAGAAGGCCTCACAGAAAGGCTCTCTTCATCACTTGACAGGTTGTACGAGCCTGTGCCTTAAAGAGAATCTACAACCCTAACCTGGACTCTACAGAGCTTAACACCACAGGGGTACAGAGCAGGCCATCTGCAAGGAACAAGTAGGAAGAAATCCTTCTTTAGTTTATGTAAGAGGGGAAGAGCAGTAGAATTTGGGGACTGAGTCAGGACACACACATTTTATTCCTGCTAAAAGCCAGGAATATACTTTACTGTTTCCCACGCCAAAACATCCTTCCTCAGAGTTGACACAGAACAGGACCGTATAACCAGCCTCCAAAGAACTGCTTTCCAAGGGCTACAATATACTGCAGTCCTCCAAGAAAAAACAAACAAGGAACTGGATGAGGTGACCCTGTTTCCCTATCCTTGAATACTCTGAAATTAGGTGGCCCAGGAGTATTGGGCTCTTGTTCCCAAAAGATGAAGATACCTTCTCAGACAAGCAACATCAAAAGGAGCCTCTTCAGTGATCGGCAATCAGTGAACAGCATTTGACCTGCAACAACATTGATTCCTACCACTGATTTTGCTTTACTGATGCTGCTGGATCAGCTAAAGCTTCACATTGTGTCGATTACAGTAAACACCTACTTGCAGAACCATGATGTATTTTAAAGAGATATGCAAGTGTGGACATCATTACTGTAAACTTATGTAAACACGTAAAGTAGTGAATCTACTTGCTAGGAGTTTTAAAACCATTAATGTGACAAAAAATTCTGCTCTTCAAAGTATTTCAAAAGATTTTGCAATAGACTTTCACCTCAATAAACAAGAGCTTCATTGACCTTACTGAAATTATCTTAATTTATTCTAGATGTGTGTTAAATCCTTCATGCTCTACAGATTTATTGGAATAAGTCAGACAGGGAGAATGGCGATGTGAGAGAATGCTAAGCACCTGCACCTCAAAACACAGATAGCAGAACTTACTAGAGCATCCTGCCTGAGCAGTCAACTTCATGACTGACAGTCAGACGGTTCATATAACTATCCTAGTTTATTGAACAAAAACCCCAGCACACTGAATTGTGAAGAATGTTAAAGCTTGCAGATATTATACAATATTATTTCATAAGCTATGCTGTATTTGGCAGGTGTCATTTTCTTAAAAAAACTGCTGTGTAACTAACAACTTTTCAAAATATTTCTTTGCCTAGCTTGTAGACTGTAAACAGCTATAAGATGAATACAATGCCGGGTAGAAAATCAGTACATAAGAGAGGTCAGACACTTTTAGAAAATCACACCCATAAGAGTATTTGTTTTGTTAATACACGCAGCCCAAGATTCTGATTCAAGTTTCTCTTTTCCTTGCACAGAGCTCTGTTTGCCACCCTAAGGGCCTATGAAGTATGTTCTCCTCCCTGACTCCCTACAAAAGAAAATGTTTTTACATATCTGTGATAAAAATGAATTCTGAAGTTCCCATATAAGTAAGAGGGAAGGAAACCTCATTCTTTCTAGTGTTCATTTAGTAGCTAGACTTCAAACATTCTCTGAAAAGCAAACAACTCCAGGAAAAGGAAAATTGAAACACAACAAGCACACTGAACAGATGAAAGGTTTTGAACTGCATCTGCAGATTAAATAACAGGTTAACAATGATGGGAACCAAACACATAGTTACAAATAAACGGGGGAACCAAAGTATGCAAGGTTCATGACAAGTATTAATTCTTCTACAGATAATTTTGTAGGATTACTGTTCTTATTTTATACACCCCAGAATGAGAAATTTCTTCTTTGAGAACCTCCCAGATCCTGAAGCTTCAATGTCACACAGGGTTTATTCTTTTAACTTCTGTACATGAAGCAAACAACAGCTGAAGACATCTGCATTCTAAAGAAAATGAATTATTCTGTATCAGATAAATGATTAAGTCAGTAAATGCCACAATATTGTTGGATGCTATTGCTTTAGCCTATAACAATAATCTTCATCCTGATTCAAAATGTGGTGTTGCCCAGAAATATTCATTGCATTGCTGCAATGGAAAAACGAAGCAAGAGCTCCCTCTATGTAACTCCAGATGCATTACTTTGTTGTACTGTGTTATAGATACATTTGTTTTACATTTTACAAGTCTTACTGTGAATGTCAATGATGCATATAACAAATCGATAAAATTACTCAAAAAATCAGAGTTCTCAGCACTAGAATGAAATAGTCTTTCGAGTAAAATTATAGAGAATGATTACAGGCTAAAAAATGTAAGATTGTTATACTAAATGAGTTGGTAGTGAAGGCCCATTGAAGGTACAGGGCTAGAATTTCAGGTGAAGCATACCTAGTTTCTGACACACAAACACTTATGCTTTAAAGTAAGTTAAACCAGACTAATAAGAAACATCTGAGGAGGCTCATTATTATTGCTACAGTCAGACGACAGTAGAATTTACCATTCTCGGCTGTCTTCCCTGCCTCTGTTGAAAGCTTCTGTTCCCACAGCAGGAACAACTCCTGAACCATCACAGATAGTTCACCATCTCACCCAGATCACCATACCAAATTATATTGATGCTGCTTAGGGTTGCTTTAATATCCTGGGTAGTAAACAGCAGGTGTTCAGAACTTGTTTCATGTGTGGTTGCTCCTGCTGCAGAAGCAATAACCTCCAAGAGAAGGCCAGGCAGACAAACAGTAATTGCTTCAGCCAAATGAACTGCAATCATTTGTGTTTGTAAATTAAAATTCTGAACACAAAGGTGATTCTTTAGTGATGCATTATAGAAATGGGAACTGTTACAACATTTCCAGCCTATCTTTGCAAGGATACTCCTGCCTTATGTAAACAATTCCTAGAACTATTTGTAATTTTTCACAGAATATTGGCAGACAACTTGGTAACTAAGGGGAAAAAATGCCTTTCTTCATGAAAAAGAATCAATAATGCATGATGGTAGTGAGAACTGTTAACATCTAGTCACTGTAGATATTACTTACTGCCTTGAAGCTGTATAAAGTGATTCTGAATTTCATGGCACTTTCTAAATAAGAAAAAGCCATCCCATATCCATCCTTTCTGTTCAAAACCAAAATTTTTTGCCTGCACATTTCAAATTTACTTTCCATCTCGAAGTTTGTGTCAGCTCTATTTTAAAACTAACAACCCCTGGAATTTATGTGATTAATGCTATAGGTAACTAACATATTAACAGTATTAGTCTTACTGTTTATTTTGAGGTTTCCTCCCCTTCTCCTCAGTGGCTAGGCTGACAAACATTTTGCACAGAGAAAGAACAATGAATGCTGGTAGCACGACTTCACAAATTCCTTCCTCATACCCTGAGGAAAGAACAAATTTTCCTAATTGCAGAATCACTGGTTATTTAGCAGAAATACTTATTGCCTCTATATCAAAACTTCCATCAAAATACATCACTTTGACTAGGGCACTGTTTTCTTTGTCAACCTGTGCTGTTGAGAAAATTGCAACCTAATTGCTGAAGAGATCCTCCAAGACTACACTAAGGACTTCAGACACAGCACAACCTAAGAAGGCTGCTTTAGGAGTCTTTGGATTTAATCATAAGAATGACAGTAACCAGCCTGGATCATTTGATTACAGACTTTTGCCATGTTTGCATTTTGTACAGCATATTCCTCTCCCAAAGAACAGATTGCGAGAAGCTTGGTGCTTTTAGAATTAACAAACATCTTATCCAGACCTTCACAGCAGAAGTTTATTGCTGGGGTATTAATGTGTCTCTGGTTTATACTCTAGCTTTGTGGAACTCTCTGTGTTGACACGTCCCCAGTACTGAATGTCGGTTCAATAACTGCTCATCTGAATAACCCCCTGTAAAACACCAATGTACTGAGTTTTCTGGACAACTAGAAATGTGTCATAAGAACTCAGATATTATGGCATGGAAAATACTTCTCTACATGATGACTCTGGAGTTGTAACAGTAATAAATTAGATTCCAAATATAGAGTTGTAAGGCATGATCCAGGTATGATTACAAGACAGGTGGGCATACTTCTGATAACTATAATCTGCCCAGTATTAGTAATTTGCTGGCAACCACAGGATCAGACCTCTGGCAATTCTGTGCACGTTTTCTGGCTGCTTGCGCCTGTGCAGTAGTATCTTCACTGCCTTTGTGAGACTAACTAATTACACTAAATTTACCTGTGATGTGATCACACAGTTATTTGGGCTGACAGGCCTAACAAAATTATATCAATCTTCCCAACCAATGGCAGAAGCAGCGTGGGGAGGGACAGCCAACATAGTTGAATCTTCCTTGGCTGCCAGAATGGTGGGAGGTAGACCACTGGCACCTGCTGCCTGTTAGAGGAAATAGCCTTTCATTTTGAGTAAAAGATTAAGTATTTACTCCAGGATCTAAAAGTGTATACTGAAAAATTCTATTCAATAATGAAACTTTTAGAAGTATATTGTGTTGGTTTGTCTCAACTGAAAGGAAATGTTAATACTGAGTTGTATCTTTTGTTAATATTTAAATATGGGTCAGGCAACACCAGTGTGAATTTGCATTCATAATTCCTTTCTGAAAAGATAATTTGACATGCTCTCTTTTTTCACTTTGCTGTGTATTCAGCTTTAGTTGCAAAGATCATTTACTGTGCTAATGCCTTTCCCCTTCAAAAATGTCTGTGCATGCCATGTCTCATGATGAATACCCATTTGTAAACAAAGTAGTGATTCATTATTATAGCTGAAGGGCATCATTTTACCTGGATGTAAATTCATCATTTCTTAATGCCTCACAGCTTGATGCTTGAAATCTCATCAAGCACGCTGAAAGCTCTGTTGACACAGATTGATGATCCAAACAATTAACTTAATAATGGCATCAGCAACTGGAGGTTAGTATCAACCAGAGAAAGAGTGAGCCAAGTTCATCACTAGTGTATGCTTAATAATGTCAAGGGAGGTACACTTGGGTTCTATTTATTGCAAACAATATATTTGACCCCTTTTTTCCTTTTCTGAGCTGATTTTATGAATGTAGCTATAGTGCATTAAATACTCTATGGACAACAAATTGAAGCATTTTTTTTAACAGGTTAGGAACTGTCAAACACTATAAACAACACTCCTTCCTCAGAACGGTTTCAGAAAAGCTAATAATCTGTGAATAATCTCTTAGAGCTTATCTGGAGATAGCTACTTCTCAGTTGTTAATTACTACACCTCACCTGAGATATGGAGATGTGGTAACTGCCCATGTACGTCCTTCTGCTCTGCACTAATGCATAGTAAAATAGCATTCAGTAAAACTCTCACCCTTAATTATTTTTCTAGCTTGTCTAGCTAGAAAAACTTTCCTGTTTTTCTAGCATTGTCTATCTCAATGCATCACTACATGACCTGAGAATCCACTGATGAACGCACAGCATCATTTGAATTCAGGCTGAACAAATCATAATTGTCTTAAGGAAGATCTTCTGCTCTGGACTTCAATGGATTCTAGAAGATTGCAAACATTATGACCATCTCATTATTATATCCTTTGCTATCAATCTTTCTGCAAATATTAACTTCAGCATTTAAAGAAATCCAAAGTACTAACTCTTAAAACTAGGGAACTTAGTTCTTCCCTAGAACTCTCTGATGGTTTAACAGTGAACCTAATGACTTGTGCCAACTGACGTAATTGTACCTGGCAAACAGTGCCTGGGAACTGCCAGTTTCAAGCTGGAGACTGACAGATGAATAGCTTTTCTTTCTGAAGAGGGCCAGGTGCTTGGAGTTAGATGTAAAGGGCTTAGGTATTGCCTTGAAGCTAAGCTCTTTCATCCTTTCTTTGATAGTAATAAATGGGAGAAATTCACAAGTCAGATGACTATAAAAGTACTCTGGATCCAAAGATGACACCTTCCACTGTCTGTCTGCCTCTTTTTTCTTTTTTTTTTTTTGAAGTTTTTGTCATTTTTTATAATGTTGATAATTTCTACAGCCTTGTCACTCCCTTCCTCTACCAGAGTTATTTTAACTCAGATTTGGAACAAATTCTTCAGCTATTTCACAGCAGTTGATATGTCTTTAATGGTACAGTTAGGGTTCCCATATTAACACTAATCCTTTTCCACTTGTACATCTGGCACCACCGAAAAAGCACGAGTGCTTAGCTAAGTAATTTTCCTACCTATAAGAATTCAGGCATAACTATACACAGGCAGCTGCTTGTATTTACCAGGTCCATTGCATGCATCAGTGACCTTGCAGTTTCAATTCAGTTGCAGGAGCAACAAAACCTTACATGTTAGATATGAAGATACTATTCACTACTTTAGGAATACTGATTTTAGTACAGTTATTAACAAAGTAAAACAAGCACTGTGTAACTGTACTGAACCTTCTTGTATTAAGATTCTGGGTATGTTCCATATGGGGTTGTTTTTGAGAGAAGCAAAAGTCAGATTGAAGTAATTCTAAAGAAACAGACTATCAGAGACAACACAGCCTACAAATAAAGGTGATGATACTCCATATGTAGTCAAAAGTACGTATTTGTTTGCTGAAGTCTAATGTATAAAAAATAATTACAGAGGATGGTGACAAGTAGAGAGCAGGGACAAAAAGAAGAGGAAGTATCAGGGAGTTACAGCCAGCCAGGTCAACTGGAGGTCTAGTCATGTTCCTAAACTATAATAAGCTGTAGGGAAGACAAGAATGCATACACATACATATATTTTCAATTCATTTCCCTGAAATCTTTCAGTTCTAGATGAAATTATTTGCTCATAATTTCTGAAAAGCAATGAATCTAAGTTGAATCTGAAGAGGTAAATGTGAACATCTATTTATCCTCTTTCATAATATAAGAGCAAGGAGCCATTCAAGAAAACTGAACAACAGGCTTGAAGTTAAAAAAGGATATTATTATAAAGCACATAATGTGTTGAACTGTCCACCACAAGATAACAATGATGTGATAACAGCAGACCGAAAAAGTATACATTTCATGAAAATAGTTACACCAGACAGAATATTAAAAAACATTTTCATAGATGTAAAGCAATTAGAGTATTGCTAGATATATCAGCTGTTATGGCAAACCAATAAAAGCAAGGAAATGAAAGAAAAATAATACTATATATGCCTTTATTCAAACTTCACTATCACAACTGTTATACAAAACAGATTATGCACCACGACACAAATTGATCACGCATCTCTTAGTCAAGATCTCCTCCTCCCTTCATCCCTATTCCTTTTCTAAGAAAACCTTGTACATTTGGCTTTTTTTTTGTTTAGTTCTGCTGTACATATTAGTCTGGTGAAGATTGGTAAATAGAGAATGGATAAGAGAAAGTGGTGTCTTTTGACAGGCAAAATGAATGTTGTGGTGCATGGTCTGTAATGCGCAACTGTTCTAAACACCAAACCCATATTTTCTTCAAACATTGCTTAAATTGGATGAAACGGAAGCATAGTAGCTGAATATTTTGTCCACCATCATCTGCACCTGAATCTTTTCCTTTTGTTTGATAAAAATGTGCTAGTTCCCTATAAAGAAGGTTAAGTGTGTATGTACGTGTGCCCAGCCCTCCTTCAGCAGACTGGCACAGCCCAAGCACCTCCAGTCAAGGGGGTAGGCTTTACAGGTTTTACTGTAAAAGATCTACCTAGCACTGATACTTTTATCAGGCAATGTGAAAAGGTAATTTCAGCCTCAACCTAACTGAAAAAATCTTTCTTTTGATTTCTCTTTTTTTTAAACAAGCAATCTGTTTCAACTCTGCTGGAGTAGCTGATGCTGGCCATTGTCAGTTCCTTTAAAATAATAGATAAACAGACTTGGCATAAATAGATTTGGCTTGGCATATTAATTCCTATGACATGCTAGCCTATTTTACCTCTGTAGCTTTCTCCTCTAAGATTAGTGTAGATATGATTGTCAGGTTCTTGTAGATGCTCATTAGGCAACCTGTCTTTTCTGTGTACAGAATAAAGAAAAGCTAGTACATTTAATGGTACATCTACTTTTAGATAACACAGTAAAGGACATAGCTACTTCTTAATTTCAAAAGTAACCAGGTCTTAATTTTAAAACAGAACTAGATGTGTAGCTCACAGATTAGATATGTTATTTTCATACTCAGTGATTTACCTTAGCACAGAAATTGAAATTTCCAATATAGGACTGTGCAGTTGAAAAGCACTATAGTATTTTTTTATATATATTGTTTCAACTACTATCAAGAAGTGGGAATTAAAATACCTGTTATTAGTTTGCACTGAGAATACAGCAAAGACCAGCAGTGCAAAACATATTATGCCATTTTATAGACACAGCAATAATGAAAACACTGCTACAGCAATGAGATTTGCCAACTACTAATGAGACTCAGGAGAAATTCTTTTAACAGATGTTTCCTACATCAAATAGATACTTACCCCTCTCTGATTACCATGATCTTGAGAATTCATGACTTGATTCAATGATCAACACGTCTTCAGTAGTCATAAAGAACAAATTCTTGCAATAGGTTTTCCTTCCACACAGCAGGTGGTAAAATATATTTATGGCCTCGATTCCCTAATGGTGAAGTTGTATTACAGCATTTTTGTGTTCATGACATAATTAGGGTTCTTTCAGCACATCAGTCATACACTGATGAATGCACATCCCATTTTCTTTGCCATTTTAAAAGCTACTATCCTCAGTGACCAGTGACTACTATACTACAAGCTGACCTGACCCCTTGCTTACTTATTGAAAATTTTAACTGCTGTGCTCCAAGATTATTTATTATTATTTACTGCAAACTTAATTCAACAAGCTTCCCTCTGACAGCTGTTATTCATAATTTTTAAATGCCCCCTAACATACAATGCACTGAATACTATTCCTGCTGGATAACTTCTTTCCTTAGCTTCAAATTTCATCATTAAACATTGTTTAAGCACCTTTCAAGAAGAGACATCAAATTCATTCTAGAGTAAGAAGTCACCACCTAAAGTGAGAGCTTCAGCATCTTATACCTAGGACTGCAATTAGCAAGAAAATCATAGTTTGAGATACTAGATAAGCCTGGAAATATGGATGATCAAATGAACATTGTTTTAACACAATACCCAGATCTATTTGTTTCATCTTCTTCAATTAATTTTTAGAAGTCTTCAAATCTAGGTCACACGAATAATATTTTTTATCTATAACATATGCTTCATCCTAACAATACTTGCTTGGCTCACAAAATATACATTGCACATATAACAACAATGACGTACACACATTTTTGCAAAAAAAATACCTTGAAACAAACTGTAGCAAGCAGACATTGAAAAGAAATTCTTGCCAAGGAAATGTGAGAAATCCCTTGAGTTTTCACATTATTAGAAGATTTTGAGAGTTATATTGTAGCTTTTTGTCAAAATTTGTATCTCTTCAATTTTCACTGATTTTCATAATGAAAATAGCACAGCTCAATTTAAGTTTTCTGATGCTTTTCATTTCCTTTAGTATTTATCCTGTTAGTAAGAATAATAACTGAGGTACCTGAAATGGCATGATTTGTTATTTCTATCCAGCACATTTTAAATTTTCCTATAAGTGGGATGAAAATAACAGGCATCTTGGGCCAGGACAAATGACATATTTTAAAAATATATCTTTACAATAAATATTTTTAATTCATTAAACTTTTTTACTTTTCATAGGGCAAGTCAGGAGTAATAATTCGATTGAAACTAATGGACCTTTTTTAGCATATAACTGACATAAGAAAAACAGAATCTTTGATTCTCAATAAATATTTCTTAATAGCAAGTCATCTCATTTGGACTGGAACACAAGAGAAAGCAAATCACTGAATAACTGGGTAATTCCAGCAACACAGTTTTTATAATTATATCCTGAACAGTGAAATTGAACATCTGAATTTAGCCTAGCAGTTTAAAACATACACTTCAAAAAATATCACCTTGCCTACTTCTTGCACATAAATCATAGAGTGGCACTTTGCCTTTGCAGCTCTTACCTTCTCAACTGCTAAAAATTGCTGGCATCATTAACTCACTTCATATTATGCTATTTCTCTTTCTGCCCAACCTGTCACCACCTCATTTTCTCTTGCATCCCCCAGTTTGACAGATGCACTTGCAGTAATACTTTTCCAGTTTTTGACTTATTCAGATTCTGCTATATCACCAGCTTCCTCCTGAGAGCGCTGCTGTATCAGAAGCCTGCCTCCTGTGCTTGCAAGTAGAATTAAAGTAGGCTTTCAAGCACCACAAGAACTGCAATATTGTGTCCTACAGATACACTGCTTATTTCCAACTTAACCCATGCTGTATGGATTTATCCACGATTTACAGAAACAACTGACTTTTCCAAGGGAAATGCATGCAGCCGACCTTACTGTGGCCTAGACAGCTCTATCTCACTGGCACAGGTAGGGAACACACTCTATTTGTACACAGTCTATACAGAACATTACACATGAAATACATTCACAACCTCTGAAAAATCCAGATTTGTATTCTGTGTTGTTTGATTATATGTACCTGATTTTTATAGCTGCTGATCATAGCTGTTCTTTTGTGTACTTCACAAGACCTTGTATAAAATTGGCATACAACAAATAATGAGTTTCATTTTTCTTTTAAAAATAAATTTTAAAAGGGAAATTAGACTACAGTGCTGATTGCAGCATGGATAGATTGATATGGAACCCTATAAAAATCACGAAACTGCTAATACAACATTAATTCAGTAAGGAAATTAAAATTAATTCCATAAAAACATTGTTTCTAGAAAATCTGATAATCAAAGAAGTTTGGTGACATTATTAGACCATGTGCAATTCTGATTAAAAGCTACTTGTAAAAATATAAAGTAAATTAAACCACCTAAAAACTAAAAAAGTAGTTACAAGTATCAAATTAGGGTGTCTGTAGAGGGGTCTGAGAAGTGCTACGCTTAGCCCTGTTCACTTCAATGTTTTAGCAATGGTCAAAAATTACCATATTGATAAAATGAATATTGATATTGACAGGTAAAAGTGCAGGGTAGACAGGATCACTTAAACTTTGTCTAAAGATATGCTGTAGTGCACTCTTTGTCAAGTAAGAAACCAAAACATACTGTTTCTACTACCTTACCCCCTTATCTCTGCTAAAATCAAGGAAACCCTGTATCTTATGTAGCTGTTACTTCTCTCAAGCTGCCAAGTGTTTAACTGTAAAATAAACAGTGTTTAAATGTGCAGATGATACAAATGTACATGAAATCATGATTTGTAAAATGACCCAGATGTGCCCGCAGGCAAAGAGAAACTGTTTACCCAAATTACTCTTATTTTCTTAATACCCATGTTAGTTTTTAGTCTGCCTTTGCTTCTAGTCTAGCTAGGATGCTAGAATTATTTCTGTGTAATATCTGCCAATTTAATTAATGGTCTGCCTACTCCCTCTTCCAGACCATTAATGAAGATGTTAAATAAGACCAGTTCTAACACTAATCCCAGGGTGCCTTGGCAGACATCTCTCCTCACAACATAATTCATCATACTCTTTGTTTGGAGATTGTTTGGATGATACAGCTGATGTAAAAGGATGCTGCCCAGGTGCTTGGCTATGTTAACTACAGGGAACATATTACACCAATTACGGAAAAACTCCACTGACTTTATTCGCTTCTTGCTGCAAGCCAGGAAATGAAGAGTGTTGACAAAGTTCTAGAGAAGAACTCTAAACTTTTTGGTTCCTGACACCTGAGAGAGAGTTCAGCAACCAGCTCACTGCAAATGCTCTAAACAATTCATAGAAGCAAATCCCTACTTTTTGAAAAGACGTCCTACTGAATTAACTGAGATAGATATAAACTCTCAGTTTAAAAACAAATAAAACCTCAAAACTTCAACTTCTAGAAAAAAGCAACCTATTTTTCTTAACATGCTCCCAAACCAAAGCACATTAGGCTGAAAGTGACTTATGAGAAATCAGCTTCCTCTGCAACTTTGAGGACAAGATCTATTTAGCAGTAGCTGAACTGTATTTACGTTAGTTTGGACAGAGAATTCTACCGATGGAGGATCTCAAGCTAATTTTTCCTCCAGATAATGATCTAGGTAATGTTGTTCTTACCTACATGGTATCACTGACTCGTTTTTAGTGATTCTCATCCCTTCTTCTGTTATAGCTTGTTGGTGTAGTTTTCCTTTCTGGTAATCAACCTACAGATGGTCAACACAAGGTCTTTCCCCCTTTGAAAAAAGAAAATATAAAATAAGACATGTAGTGGTCATTGTGAGTTTCAACAGTTTTTATTGTATTTGTGTGAATATTTTATAAAATCTCTTGTGAACCACAGTGGAAGCTTCCTGCTATTACAAAAAGAGTCCAGGGGCCCTACTTTTCAAGATAGCAGTCTGCTCAAACCCAAGACTATTGTAGTTGGTTGTGTCTTTGGGCAGCTTCTTACTGTGTACTTTCATGATTCAGATATTATTCATGTTGTTTGTAGATACAAATCCTATAAATTCTCACCCAGTGTGCTTCTGAAGTCTAGTTAGAGGCCATCTTTGGTTTATTTTATGCAGTTCTGCCAGGTGTTTTTTCCCTCACCAGATTCTACTTAGTAGTAACCAACATTAATCTTTCCCTAGTTACTCCAGTGTCTAAAACCTTTTACAGTACCGACACTTTTATTCAGTCTTTTACATAATTTATCTTTTCCTTAGATCTGACTTAACATGGGTAGTAGAACAGGCACAGTTTGCAATTACTTTCTCAACAATCCTCCTTAGCCTGTGACGAGCCACACACTTTTAATACAAAATTCTTACCATTTATGAAGTCTGCATGAGGGAACCGAAGGCAAAGGTTGAAATACAGTAAAGAGAGTTCAAAGTATCTGAAGGCAAAAGGAATAAATCATTCCTAGTACTGCAGTGTTGCCAACACTTAAATTTTAAAAGTGCATCCTAAAGCAAGGTTTTGTTCTTTCTGAACTTTCCAGTACTCCTGTCAAATGTCCTCCTCATCAGCTTCTATCAGATTATACCCTGCCAAATAACCTTGCTGCCAAATCAACATTCTTCCCACTTCACAAATCATGCGAAACTTTATTGCACAGAAGCCCACCTCTTACTGTTATAGCAGTTTAATCAGCAACCCTTTATTGACAGCCCTCTGCCAACACCTCTTAGATGTAGTACTTCATTATCTGAAGGGGAAAAAATAAATAAGGGCTGCAGCATATGCAAAGTACAATTTGAAATTTGTTTAAGTAACACAGAGAATTTCACACAGAATTCAAAAACACAGTGAGAGAAATCTGGCTGATGAACAGTGTGGATCTTAGACTCCCAGGAACATACAGATTGGAAGAGACCTCTGCTGTTCACCTAGTCCAACATCTCACTCAAAGCAAGGCAATATTCAAAGTGAGATCAGGTTCCCCAGGGTTTTCCCCAGGCATGTTCTCCAAAGGTGGAGATTTCACATGCACCCTGGACAACCCTACTCCTGCGCTTAACCCCTCTTCATGAATTTTTGTTTTTCTTACATAGTAAAAATTTCCTTTTCTGAATGTGTTGCACTGCCTCTTCCCCCTTTGCTGTGCACCTCTGAGAAGAGCCTCTGCATCCTTAACATCTTCCCCTTTCCTTAAGCAGGTGAAGCCAGCAATCAGAGAAGTGCAGAGAGCCTTACCCTTCTCTTCTGCTAAGCAAACACTGCTCTCAGCTTCTCTCTGTCCATCGTGTGCTCCAGCCCCCTAAACATATTGGTGGAGCTCGGCTGGACTCTCTCTAGTTTGCCAAAGTCTTCCTGTGCTGAGGAATCCAAAACTACACACAGGAGTCTGGATGTGGCTTCACGTGTGCTAACTAAACAGAAATAATCACTTCCCTTGGCCTGATGGCTATATACCCCCTGAAGTAGGACTGCCTGCGGTTAGCCCTCGTTGCCACAACGGTGCACTGCTGACTCATGTTCTACTTCACAACAGGACGTCTTCGGATCTGTCCTGCAGTGCTGCTTCTCCGCCAGTCAGTGTCAAGGCCAGGATTTATTGCATGGGGTTATTCTACCTCAGTAGCTGGGCTTTAAAAAAGAAGAATCTTCTTGCCTCTATACATGCCCAGGCTTCTTTGTTTCTGAATTCCCTCGCGTCTACAAAATACACTACCTCTATACACTCTGAAACCCAGCAAGTCATTAACCAATTCTGATCTTTGAGGCCCACATTTGTTTTCTTTCTTGCTTCCTTCTGCTCCTAGTAATTCTTACCCCTTGAGGGAAAAAAATCTTGGCTGGTCCTTCTCCACTTTCCAAAGCTCTCCCTGTCTTGAAAGCCAGGAACGAAATTAAAACCTCAGCTGCAGTACTGATATGCTACTTCCTTCCAGCCAGGGGGAGAATCTTTTTCTACTCTTCACAAGGAAAAGCAGAAATTCATGAAGAGCTAAAGCTTTTTATCCTACTTTGAAACCGTCTCTAGCCTTTACCAAACTCAGCAAGGTCTATCCTCTCCTTCCAATCTGTTACCCTTGACTGAGGTTCAAGAATAAAGTAGCGATTGTAAGCTCCTTGGGCTAGCGCTTGTATGGCTTCATCAGGAAGCCAGATGCCATTTGGGGCCAAAATGAGTATTTTAGAAAACAAAAATAGAAATAAAGCTCATATAAAGGGACACTGACATTACTTTCACTAGCCAATTTGTGTTCTGTTTATTGCATTCTTACATGACTTGCTGACAGGAGTGCAAGTAATAAATATATGTATGGAAGGCATCCAGCTTTGTTTAATTTACCGGCATTGTTTGAGGAGCTATGAATCATGTCAGAGATTTAAAGGGATTACTGATAGAGAAGAGTGTAACCTTTCTTCCAATACAACAGCTGTTTCAAAAAATTTCCATAATAACAGTTGCTTTTAATTATATAAAGAACTGCAAAGCCTTTTTAGCTTCATATCAATAATGCAGCTTTGATTCAAAAGTTGCTAAAGAGATAATCCTCAGCCTTTTTTTGTCAAGGCCAGTTTGTGAATAGCAATGATTTAAATCCCAATGTCATATTTTTTTGTCAAGGGAAGGAAAGAATAGTCTTTATTTCCCTGG
Organism: Gorsachius goisagi; assembly: GCA_018403395.1. Lineage (NCBI taxonomy): Eukaryota > Metazoa > Chordata > Aves > Pelecaniformes > Ardeidae > Gorsachius > Gorsachius goisagi. The sequence continues at coordinate 3,873 of BOSO01017205.1, read as the reverse complement.
AACTAGGACTGAAAAATTATAAACAATGCTTGGAAAACATTATTCTCATAAGAGTCCTTCACGAAATGCTACTGATGCCTAAAAAAAACCCATTTAAAATAAAAATATCAGAAATATTCACAGACATGGGAAAAAAAAATCCTAAAATATCTAGTCTGAAACTACTTATAAGAATAAAACGAAAATCCCTATATCTAGAATTGGTGTGTTTTACTAAAGGATTATTTTTAGTGATTTTCAAGGCCCAAAAAAGTCAGTGAAAATTGCATTTCTTTATCTTCCACACTTCCTGCTTCTCTCTGTGATTGAATACTGGCCTCTGACTGCTTAATGCTTATTCATTCCTCATTTTCTGGGCAGATCACTAGTTTGTGAAGATAATTAGAGACCCCTGCTATTCCTTCTAAGCCTTGAATCTTCAGGCTAATTAAAATGGAGTGCTGCATATACATATGCAGCTGATAAAGGCTTGCAGAAGGGTACTAGGAATCGTACTATTTGTGTAATAGTATGAGAAGTAAAAACTGGTTGCGTCTGCTAGGACAGTTTTTGTTATAGCACTCGTATTTTGCCCAGCGAACCTCATTTCATTCTATTATTAGAGCTTCATGGATCTTATAATACTATCTATGCTTTTAAACAAATATTATCCTAATGTTTTTCAGGACAGCATTAAAGTACAACATCTAAACATGAAGGAAAGATGGGAAGTTCTTCATCCCAAGATCATCTTCTCCTAAATCCTCTTATTTTTCCTTGAGGTGTTAATCTTAAATGTAAGACATCCAGGGTAAGGGAATGCACCTCAGAGCACTGTACATATAAATGCAATATTGACAAGAAAGCTACAAAGAATGTTTCTGCTTCTCCCCAGGTACCAATTTTCTCCTTTTTTCCTTTTGTCTGTTTCAGCATGGAGATAGCCTAGAGGCACTGATGGACACTTTTCCTTAAATATCTTCACGGCTTTACCCTTTGAATAAACTACTGCAAGTTTTAAATATTTTCTTTTCTCCTTCAGACAAATGTAGTAACTTTTACTTAATTTGGAAGGAGCCAATATCCATCAACAAAACAAGGAAAACTACTGGCACTGAACTGTGTCTCAAGATGCAGTAAAGTTATGAGCACTGTTCATAAGTTGCTCGGTAGGTTTTCTGTACTTGTCCCATGAATATCCATCTTCAGTAAGATCTGCTCTTCCCACCCTGAGGCAGTTGCACATTGCTGTCAAACTTATTCCTCCAAATGAAGTTAAACTATGACTATAAATTAGATTATGCTATTGTGAATGGGTAGAGGCATCTGTGCTGATGGATCTGAGTATCTAAAAGCAAGCAGAGGATTTAACTGGGAAGGGAATAAAAGCCTTCAAGGAGTTTATAATTTTCAGTACAAATTTATAAAATAACTTTGTTTTTTCCAATTATTTTCCAAACATTTAATTTCTGAATTTAGGCTAGGTCTCAGTCAATTCTTCTCCAATATTAATCTATAATTTAAGAATTGCAAAAGATGTTTTCTCCTTTGTGCATAATATTTTTGAAAGAAACATTCAGGAAAGAAACTTGATGTTGTTTAATATGGTTATAGAATTTTGAAATGTTGTCATTTGTGTACTACACTGAACATTTCTGAAGGAATACATATATTTTCAGATCTCTCTTTTTCTCTGCTTTCTAACACACATAAAAAATTATAATACTTAGTCTGCAATAGTTTGATCTCAGAGGTCTTATACTGAGTCATAAGTAGTCAAAAACTAGGGCTTCCCACATTCAACGTCAGTGCTACCTAGCCTTGAACATACCTATGCTATCAGGAAGCTAAGTTTCTGCTGTAGCCAATTTTCTGCCCCTAGGATGTGCACAAGCATCAAGGCTTGAAGATAATCTTTTTCTTTATACCTCATATGTATATGGAATTGACTATCTTTACACATCCTGCTTTCAGAGACTGCTCCAAGAGATACAGTTTCTTGTAATGTTTACCAGGTCAACTGTTGAACATAAACATAGAGGAGAACATTGTAGTGGTCTCTGCAACTCTCTCTCTTGCTGGCTTAAAATAGTCACACAAGGACTAAAGCAGCTAGGTTCAAAGCACTCAATCTGATTTGGAGAGGCATATGGACTGTTGATCTCCTGCCACCAAAGGAATGGCCATTATCACTGGGTGATTAGCTACTTTGATGGAGAAAGGAAGAGGAATCTCTTTAGATGTAAAACATTTCCCTTCAATTAAAAAAAAAAAAAAGTAATGGGTGTAGATGGATACTGAATACTTAATAACATAACGTAATTACTCCACCATTAAGATGCAGATTCACTCCCAATAAGCCAAAATTAAAGTCATACTCTCAAAAGCTCCTGTTACAATTAATGGCAAGATCACAGCCTAAGATCAGAATATCCTTCCAGAGATAGTTATATTACAAAATATAAAGTCTGAGATGGCTACATTCAGCAGTCAGATGCTGAAAATTAGATTGGATAATTCCAGGCTAATCTAAACAACCTTGGTTCCAGCCATTGCTCTAGTTAAAAACGAAGTATGTTATGCAAAGTAAAAGCATTCTGATAAGAGAGATGGAGTTCGCCTCAGTTCAGAACAGTCTATTCTAGTCTCCTGCATACCTTCTCAGGACTTAGAAACTCTAGGATCAATTGCTTTCCACTTCCCAGAGGAAGGAAGCATCACTGATTATTCAGGTATCAACAGATTGCTATAGCAGCTTAAAGAAGCTGCCACATTCTCTTTTTTGAAAAAAAAAAATTGCTTTGCTTAGATATCTAACCAAAGGAGGTGGTTCACTGCTATGAATCCAGACTGGAGAGGGGCATCTAGGGAACTCCATGGCACTTCCAGACAGTACCCGGCTCAGCGTACAAATGAATCATGCTCTTAGACATAACTCTCCCCTTGCACTGCATAAGGAAAATAGGTGACTGCTTGAAGTTGCGCAGCAGGGTATCCAGTAGCAGGAACTGGCATTGTTCCCTGTGTGGCTAATGGAGAGAAAGACCTAATGAGGCCCTCTGCTGTAAATCACTATCTGGTGAGGTGCCTACCTTTTGCCATTGATTAGATAGGGAGTTCAGAGTTCCCATTACCTTAAAAATACAGTATAGTCAATGGACCTCAATTATTACTGAATTTTAGGGAGTGTGAATAGCTTGCCTCTCTCCTTTTAAGTCTAATTCCCTCTTGTGGATTTAACCCTTTGGTCTGAACAGAAGAAAAATTCAAATCTAGGACAGATTAGTCTGGGTTTTTCTTTTTTTTTCCCCCTAGCAAAGGCCAAGAGATTAATACAGTACAAAGGTTTCTTTGGAAACAAGTATGATTTTCAGTGTTTGAAAGCAATCTACATCTAACTCCTGACTGAAAATGGCAAAATCACTCTGCTGAAAACTAACATGTCAAACTAGCCAATATTTTCAAAGATTATGTTGTGGTTTAACCTGGCTGGCAACTAAGCACCACGC
>BOSO01017204.1:9915-26914 GCA_018403395.1 Gorsachius goisagi | reverse complement strand
ACCCTTTCGGTGAAGAAGTTTTTCCTAATGTCTAGCCATGGGGCAAGAAGGGACCCCATGCTCTACCCAACCTCTACAGCCACTGTAAATTCCCTTGGGAAGAGCGAGGCACAGGAGGCAGCCAAAGGGCAATGCAGAAAAGAGCTAAAAAAAAGAGACCGATGGCGAAATGAACCTCAGAGCATCCTGGGCCTGTTGGGGCCAGCGCTTTGTTCACACCTAATACAGGCTCCAAGCCACGGCCGGGTGAGCAATCAATAACGCTGCAACGCAACGGAAGGCTAAAAAGTCTTGAGGGACAGAAAACCGATGCTGAACTCCAGGTAACGTGTACTAAAGGGAGGTGGAGGTGTCATGCCACGACAGCCGGAGGAGAAACTGGAATTACTCACCACAAGACATCTTGGCTAGCTGCTGCTCCCTCCTCCTTCTCCATTTCTTCTGGGGGAAATTGCTGCTGGGGAAGCAGACTCCAGTTTCAAGCTGTCACTGCTTTGCTGGGCTGCCACGCCAGACGTGGCTCTCCCGGATTTTGGAAGCATGACGTTTTTCTCCATGCCCAGGCAAACGTGTCCTTGGAGGAACACCAACGCACCTGGGATCCTCCAAGCCACGCAAGAGCTCACCGTGAGCGTTAGATAGAGAGGATGCGAAGCCCAGGCGTGCTCTCGTCCTGGTATTTGATGGAAGGAGCAGCGGAGCCAGAGCCCAAAGGAAATCAAAGGGCTGGAAAGGTCTATTCAGCCCCATGGTTATGGCCGTAGCAGAAAGGAAGGAGGGAACAGAAAAACAAGGAACATTACATCAATGCTGTGCCCAACTGGCCCACCATCAGCAGCAGGACGGACGGTGTAGCATCATCTCCAGATGCAAGGGGAAGATAACAACCTCGACCCCCCTGCTCTCCTCCTGACCTCCGAAACCTCTCGTGTTTTCCAGATGAGGGCAGAGCAGCTCTTGGGGTCTCTCCAATTTCCTCACTTCTTCTTTACTCAAGGGTTCCCCTTCCCTTGGCCTGGAGTGCCCCACACCTGCGTGACTTGCTCTGCGCAGGCAGGGGGACGCTGGCCTCCCGCCCGCCCTTCGTCACGTGTGCCCGCGCTCCTGCTCAGCAATTCTTGGAGCATCAAGCGAATTCATTTATCACTCAATGAAATGGCACCGAGCATTAATGAAGCCATTTAGTATTCACACAGAACTTCTCTCTCCATTTCCACAAGTGCTCCATTGTAGTTCAGCATTTGTTGGGCAGTAATTAATGGTACTTAATCCTTAAATCCTTAAATTGTTTCTAATTTGGTAAGCAGCAGAGTTGCAGCCATCCATCTCTTCGCTGCGTGTCTGTAGGGTTGCTTGAGACCCTCCTCTGGGCTAAGCAGACCTTGCAGACCCTCGCCAGCGGCGGCGCCAGGGAAGGAGGGCCCTGACGTTTCTGTCGGAGACTTTCTGAGAAATGACTTCATCTCTTTTACACCCGTCTCCCCATTTGTGTAACCAAGGAAAATGCTGCTTCTCCCTCGCGAGGGTGAGTCGATAGCACAAAGAGCTCCAAAAGCAACGTAATCAATGTCTGGGAGAGCAGAGATTTTCATCTTTTGATCTCGAATGCACGAACAGAGGAAGCCGAGGGACACTGAGGCACAAAGCAGTAAAACGGCTCCGTAAGAGAAGAGGAGCCTTTCGCTCCTTGCTTTGCACGTAGAACGCGCCGCCTGCTCATCCTCACCCGGAGACGAAGCCAAACCTACGGCTCGTTGCATTTCATGGAAGTTCTGAGCACCCCTCCATGCAGCCATGGGAAGAAATTCATCCTCCTAGAGCACGCAAACTCGATTCCCCGCACACGCAACAGCCATATCCTTTTGTTTCCCCATGTTTTTCTTTGAAGACAACCAAGGTTTCACGTCGAACGGCACAACAGAACTAACAGCGATACACGTAGCCGGCGTGCGCGTGGGAATGCGGCTTTATAGAAGTAAAAGGGATGGCAGGTCAGCCTCTGCCCCACGCCTCCCCAGGGGCAGCACCAGCTACACGTCAGCAACCCCCCAAAAATATCTGTTAACCCGTTCTTAAGGAAGCTGCCAAGGAAGGAGAGCCCATAACGCCCCAAACGACCCGTTCCCATGCTCCACCACCCCAGCGGAAGGGGTTCTTCTCCCATTTCATAGCCAACATAAATCTTGCTGAAACCAAGTTGATTCCTTCTCATCTAACTGCTCTGTAGACAACTGTTCAGCATCTTAGCTACAACACCCATTTTCCTTGAAGAAGACCATCCCTTATTTTCTACACTTAGCAACCCCCAACCCTCTCAGCTTCTCCTCCTTGATACCTTTAAAAAAACCCCAAATCTTTCTTTTCCGGACCCGCTTTGCATTTATCCTGCGTGCAATGCCCCAGATCACCACCTCGCCAAACGTTTGAACGCGCTCCGTGGTAGCTTCCTCAATTACCAAATATTTGGGGTTTCTGCTTTGTTTGGCTTTCTTGTTCTCCAGCGAAAGTAAGGAGGGGAAAGAAAACCAAAAGGGGAGGGGAAACACCAATAAATCTCCCAGCATTTACTCATAAAGCTGAACCAGAGAAGCAGAAACTTCCCTTTATCACCCCCTTTTCTGGCCATATCCACCCTAATCCCAACCCCACCATCAGGCAAGGAGGCAAAAAGACGATATTAGGACAGATTATGGACGTAGGCGGAGAAAAAACCCCAAAGTTGAGGACCACGTGGTTCAGTTTCATCTGCCAAATCTGCAGCCCTTTGTACGTCCCTGCCACGGGAATTAGATGGAGAAATGCAGACTCATTTCTTGCACTGGCTCTTTCAGTAGAGGTAACCTCCAGCCGCCGCCAGAAAGGGATATGAAAAGGTCTGTGGTTTGCAGTCACTGAGGGGATTGGATGAGAAGAAGCACTTACAACATTTTTTGACACCGCACTTTGATCAATTTGACGGATTTAATATTACAGAAATATTTCATTTTTCAATGCGGATGGGAGAGAAAAAAAAAATCTAATCATCCATCCAGCAGGCCTCTATATTTGTCATAATTCACTGGAAAGAAAAGAAAAAAATAAAATCCCCCCAAACCTCTAATTTAAAATCCAACTTAACCCGAGGTAATTTCCATCATTAGTTCAAACTGTGCGATCTTCACTCTCTCCTGATTTTTAAAGCCATTGTTCTGGGTTTTTTTCAAGGTATTATTTAACCAAAGCAGCATCTAATTGTGTTTTCTCTCTGCATTCATTTTTAAGGAGGTAATGAATGCTACGGGGGAAACAGCACAATTGATTAATGCCAGGGAAGGCAGATGGGGCAGAATCCAAGGCACGGAATAAAATATGTTTTTCATAAATACGAGTACAAAGGAAGAAAAGGAGCCATCTCGAGAACATCAGGGAAAGGCTTCCACCCGCCACCTCCACAAGGTGACACCGAGCCTTTGCTGGAGGAGGCACCTTCCCAGTAACGCCAGGCAATTAAGGAATTAATGGGATGCTACTTGATTCTTTGGGAGGTGAACCAGTTCGGGGAGACTTGAACAACGCCGGCTCTAATGACCTCGGCGCGTCCGTTCGTCAGGCGGCAGGAGTTGTACCAGGAGAGGCTGGCTGAGCCTTACGCCGTTAACAGCGCAAGTCACCTCACCCTTTGAAGGGGAATTGGCAACAGAAGATGCCTTCCAGTATCCAAATCTTGTTGCAGTAAAACATCTGAAGGATAGCAGACCTGATAACGCCTTGCTGATGGGAGGGAGCAACAGTCTAGGTCCTGCCTGTCTGAGAGCTCTTCCAAATGAAACCTCTTCCAAAACCATCGCTCCACCCTTGATCCCTTCCTTCCCCTCTCCCTTTACCCCTTATTTCCTTGGATGTGTAAAATGGATGATGGTGGGGGAAGAGCAGTGTGATCCTACCCTTAACGGGCTGCCCAGGGAAGGGGTCGAGTCCCCACCCCTGGGGGGATTTAAAGCTGGGCAGAGGCGGTGCTGAGGGCCAGGGTTTGGGGGTGGGATGGCAGGGGTAGGGGAATGGTTGGGCTTGACGATCTTAAAGGGCTTTTCCAACCTAAACCATTCTATGATTAAACAGGGCAGATATGACCAAGGATTGGCCATGACACTCCTCAAGTGGCTGGTTTCTCTTTATCCAGTTTCCGAGCCCTCTTGGCCAAAAAAAAAACCCACCAAAAAACCAAAAAGAAAACCCAAAAAACCCACGGAAATAAACTCAGCCAAAGTCTGCTTGAGAAATGAGGTCAACAGGAGAAACACCCAATTAGCGGTGTTTTGTGGCTGGATGTGGTGTGCCAGCTGGGATTCGGGGAGTTGCTGCGCCTCAGGAAAAAGAAGGGAAGCTTAAAATAATAACATCTAGCACTCGGAGAGCATTTTGCATCTTCCCGGTGTGACATGAACTTTAATTAGTTTGTGAGTCGAGACACTGCTGGGCGAGCAATAGATCTCCGTGCAACATGACCGGTGCCAGGAGCACGCGCAAAGCTATGGGGGCTGAGGCTGGTTTGCAGAATGGGACACCTCCAATTCTGCAAAGCAGTAGAGCAAGGAGGAAAAAACTCCTGGCAGGGGGACGGAGCCGTTGTTCGAGTTCTGGAAGCGAATTCAGCTCCGTGGCCAAACTCCAAGACAACTCTGCCTAGACAGAGGAGAGGTCACCGTAAAAAAAAAAAAACCCAAAACCAACCCAAATGCGCTGGGCTTTGTCGGGCTTGAAATGAGGAGTGCAGGGTGAGGACTTTGTCTCTCCGGCTTCCCATCCCACGGAGGCTTGGCTGGAGGCACACCGTGCTGCAGCCCCGGGAGGTGCTGGGAAATTCGGGAGCTCAATCGAGACAAGCAGTCGGGATTGTACTTTTGTCTTTCAGCAGAAAACGTGTGGTCCAAAGGAGATTTCCAATATCAACGTTGGGAGGGAAAGGGAGAATTGGCCATTTTCCCATTGGAAATGTCTCCATCCCAGAACCGTTTTGTGCCAGCAAATGTGGTGCCTCGTGCGGTTCCTGACCAGCTGTAATAGTAGCCAAGAGAAATTTCGATGGCTGGGCAGTTGATGAGGTCTCTCCTCATTAGCAATCCAATAACGTGGGCAAAGGCTTGTTTATTCTCTGCATCTGTGATACCACTGCATTTGTCACGTTCCCTGCTCATGGCTGGTGCTCAGGAGAGTTGAGGCTCACACTGATAGGATATGACAAGATTTCTCCTGGAGCCCGCCAAGCTACGGCTTGTGCTTTTAGTACTGATGGCCCGGGGTGGACTCCACGCTGACGATTTTAGCTGGGGGGGGCGGGGGGGAGTGGGGCAGTTACATGGAGCCCAAACAGTGCCCTTCGGTGCAAAATCCAATTAGCAAAACAAGTGAACAAACCCCTTTGTGCTGGCCAAGCTACCGGTGGGGTCGGTACATCCCACGGGTGATGAGTAGCTCCTACAAACAAGCATGAAGATCTTGGTAGAGAGGCTAAGGGACACGTTGATGCCCACAACCCCAAATTCAACGCTGCAATAATTAGAGAGGGTGGTGGTCTCTACTTAGGTCAAGGGATGAGTAAATAGGAGCATATTTATCCCCTCTCACTCCTACCTCCGACGTTTCCCAGCATTAGAAGGTACCTGGGCTAGGAGATACCTGCCTGGCCAGTGAGCAACCACACGGTGGCTGAAATGATAAAGAATAATAAAACTCTTGATAACATCCTTCAGTGGATGAGGGAATCGGTTTGGCTTTGACGAGTACCGCATCAGCGGAAACTAGAATTGCCATCCGGCCGAGAGTCAACACCTGGTTTTACCCCAAGTTCCTGAAATAAGGGCATGAAAAAATAAACGATAAATGTGTTTTTTGGGAAAGGGACACGAAAAGCAAAAGAGACGGGCGCAAGTGCTGTTCAGCTGCCGCAGCTCCTGCCTCCTGGATGCTCGACTCTGTTAAGCTTTTGCTCTCGTCTGCTAATTTGCTTCCCCCCCCCACCCAGTAACAACCTGGTTTTCCTTTACTAGAGAGATCTTTAGCCTGGGGAAGATATGGAAAGCAATAAAAAAAAAATAAACTGTTTCTGGGTCACCACCAGTTCCAGTTCCCAGGGGGTTACTTAAACAACAATTTCTCCCTCGCCTCTGTGAAAGGCGAGACTTGGTCCCCAAAGGTTATTCCATCAATAACTCCTAAACTATCTTCAGGGCAGCAGCCTCATCCCCAAAGGGGTTTTGAAGCAGCGTTGAAATGGCCTCCTGGATCACGGGTTTTAGCTGCACTGGTGTATTTAAGCACAAAGAGATGAAGCTCCCAAGGGCAGGGCAATGGGACCACGCTCCGCTCGGGGCAGCACGTGAGATGTTCGTCCCCACAGCCACCCACGCAGCAGCTCAACCACCCCTGAGGCCCTGGGCACACAAATGTGCCTCTCCTCTTGGCTTCATAGAATCATGGAATGGTTTGGGTTGGAAGGGACCCCTAGAGGTCCCCCAGCCCAACCCCCCTGCAGGAGCAGGGACACCTTGAACCACATCAGGTTGCTCACAGCCCCGTCCAACCTGGCCTGGAATGGTCCCAGGGATGGGGCCTCCAACCACCTCTCTGGGCAGCTCCTGCCAGGGTTTTGTCCCACTCAAAGATGCTCAGGACAAATACTCTTCATCGCCCTGAGCTGAAGGCTTTTCCTTTGGTGGTCATTAACCTTGGCTGCAAAGAGCTCGTTCTGGAGCAAAGCAGGCAGCCCCAGCAACGTGCAATAAAATTCACCCCAAGGGCAAGGACCGAAAGTCTGTACCGCAAGTGAGATGGGAAGAAAGGCCCCGTGACCTGCTTGGAACATGGGATCAGGCAGAAATATCCTTCCCCAAATGGTCATTCCCTAGGGACAACTACTCCCGTCCACCCCCTGGAGTGGAGATGCGCATCCCTGGGAAGCCCAGCCCATAATATGGCTTCTCCGCAGGTATTTCCAGACAACAGCCACCTCCCCTTGCCTTGAGTCCAGCCAGCATGCCCGTATGACCTCGAGAAAAACCTCCGGCAGCCCGTGACTCAACTTCCCATCTATAAACCCCCAAACAAGGCCCCCTCATCTGTTCCTCTTTGCTCACGAGCATCAGCTCTTCCGAGACGGCGACCTCCAGCCCCTCGCCGCAGGCTGCTTGCGGACGCTACGCAGGGACCCGGGGAAAACAAACCAGCCGAAAGCAGAATCAGGCTCAAGCAATCTCTTTTTTTTTGTTTTTTTTTTTGACACGCCAACTTCGCCGAGAGACAAAACGTCGCTGCAGAAAATCAATTAAAAAATAGAAGTAGGGGTGTCGTAGAGCGTACCATCTCCTGGGAAACTTTCTGAAGAGGGGCAAAAGGAAAAGCACGGGTTGCACGATCAGGGCTGGCTGAAGAAGGGCATCTTCCTGCAGTCGCTTGCGCTTTTTGATTTCCAGCATCTGTTTTTCCCGGCGTGCGGCAGCGGAACAGGCGATTGGCACATCTGCTCGCAGCGTGAGCGCGGGCTACCAGGGGCCTCTTACAGCAATTACTTTCCTAGGGCTTGACCCTGCAAACATGGCCCACGAGACCGCAGGACCTCATTGCCAGAGAAAGGGTTTGCAAAGAGAAGACACCAAGCCAAAAGACGGCTACCATCGCCCATCGGAGAGGTTTTCCAGGGCTGCCTGGTCCCCTGCCCCTGCCCAACGCTCAGGGAATTGCGCTGGCGAGGATGGGCTTTGCTTCCCGGGAGAAGGAGGAAGTTTGGGAGGGAGGGAAGATGGCTTGCACGGTAAACCACTGAGATAAGGTGAGAAGAGCAAAATCTTTGCTGGGAGGCTGGTTCGGTCTCGGCATGAGGAACGGCAGCGGCGAGACGCAACGGAGCAGCAGGCGCTGTGGCACGCTCTGTACCCCATTAAACTGAAGCTAATTCAACTGGGGTTTGCTTCCCTGATTACCCTGATTACATCCAAAGAGCCACTTTATCTCTAGCAGGGTTTCCGCACCAAAACCACTGGCAGCACACGATCAAACCAAAGCACTGAAGCTTCAAGGTTAAGAATTCCTGGTTGCCTTCCTCGCTGCCGGGGAAGCGCCGAGGAGGAAATTGCTCTCAAATAAAAACAAAACAAAAAAAAAGAGAAGTTAAAAAAGGAAAAATATTTAAATCCCGACACTTAAAACCTTGAAAGCGCCGTCGGATGTGTCAACGCTCCCAGCGATGGGGACGAGCCTGCAAGGTGGATGGGGGAGGTTCAACTCTTGCTCCTGTTGCATGTTTTGTCCCCACCACACACACAGTCCGTCCATCCGTGAGCTCCCCGGGACACAGACTCACCTCCCATCACGCCCAAAACGAGTTGGGGAATGGCCATGGCTCAAAAGGTAACAGTTGGGCAGCTGGCTGCAAATATGGCCATGGGGGCATGTAAATCTCATGCTCCCCGGGGCGCTTTAGGGCGGATCGTGATTCTGGAACAAGTCCTTGCTGGACTTGAAAAATATTCGGAAAAAAACCCCAACACGTTTCCAGGGGAAAGGGGGAGGAAAAAAAAAAAAATGTTGTGACAAATCTTCCTTTGCTGATGATGGACTACTTCGACGAAATGGTTTTGGACTGGCCTAAACCACACGTCTGAGAAGAAATATCACAGTGGGACCCTTGTCCCGGGATAGCCTAAGGAAATAAATCCCCAGGAGCTGGGAAGACAAGAAGGCTCTCTCTGACTCGGTCTTCCCCGTCAGGAGGGAAGCTGCATTTCTCATTTTTCTCCCACGCGTTCGTTAGTAGACTCGGCTCCATTCTCTTTAGGTGATATTTATATTTCTCTAATCTACCGGCCGTGATGGATGAGAACAAGATTCCTCCCTACAAAACCATTTACAATGGAAAAAAGCCACAAGCACAATATAGAACTTCTGTGTGTGTCGCTTCAGACAAATAAACATTGCTCCTTTTTCTAAAACATCTAAACATCTTGTATAGGAAATATTAGATCTCAGTTGACTGGAAAATGAAACTAGTTTTATGTTCTCTTCCAAAGCCTCTTGTGATATTACCAATATTTTTTTCCCCCTGTCGAGAATAATGGCTTTTCTACAGGCCAGCAGATAGGAAAGTGCTTACATATATTTCTAGATGCAAACACTTCCCTGAATTACCTTGTCTTAATGTACTTCAGAGTTTGGTGCAAGTTACTTGATGATGCTGGATAACAAGAGCCGGTGGAGAAGAGCCACGTTAAATAAATCACTCACTCCAAAAGCAGTAGAAGGCGACGATGAAGAAATCCCTTGGGAGCCCACACAGTTGGTTTAGGGCCGTTACAACATCAGGAACCCTACGCAACGGGGGCAACGCCAGCAGAAGCTGCACCGTTCAAGGATTTGGGGTTTTTTTTTTTAGCAACTTGCCTCCTGCAGATTAAGGCTGAAGGGCAACGGACCCACTCCAAATGCAATGCAACCCCCTAAATTCCGCACGTGGCTTGGGCTGCGTCTGGTTGGAAAGCGCAGAAATTTTCCCACCTGTGCCCTTTTTGCAAGAAAACTGCGAATCCCAAAGCAAAGCAAAAGCGGCGAACCAGCCCGGCCTGTATTTCTTTCCCAATTTTGCCCGCCCCCCCTGTGCTATGAAGCCTGGTATATCAAGATCTCAATCGCAAACAAGGCATGGCTGTTTTGCCATCTGCAAACTGAAAACCAGCAAGAAGTGAGAGTTCCGTAAAACCAAAACATTCTCAAAGCAAGCACGTTATTATTTTTTTTTAACCACATTTTGATGAAAATCTCATTTTCAGCCAAAAAAAAAAAGATTTCAGGGGAAACGTTGGACTAACCACAGAGATTAAACCCCTGCACAGGGAAACGTTTCCGCTCTCTTTAGGGTGGGAACTGCAAAACAAAGGGCAGGAAAAAAATCCCCCATTGTCACTACTTATCATTCCTGGTTAACAATATAAGATATATGATAGGAGCAAAACAATTTGGTGGCAGAACATCATAAATGAAGTCTGTTTTCCCTGGAAACTGTATAACCATTTGAATTAATTTAATTTGAAATATCAAATTAAATTAAACTGTAGAATAATCCCCAAGGGAAAGCATATTTCATTTGCAATGTCTTCTGATAGAGTATTCTCTGCCAAAAGTTTTGCTATGCATCTGGCTTTGGATCTAAATTTATTACATTAGCTCTGGGAAGACTTTTAATAGAAAGCGAGATTAAAGGGGAAGAAGGGAAAAAAAAAAAAAAAAGGAACTTCTGATGGGGGAAAAAAGACCCCAAACCCGGTGAAGACTGAAAGAAGCGCTGAATGCGGGCGGCTGTGCCTTACCCAGCTCTGGTTCCAGCTTCCAAACAGGAATGAGAGATGTCATTAAACATCTCGGGTGCTGAAATTGCGTGGATTCATATGCACAAACACGACGGCTCCAAAACTACCTGACAGGCTACGACATCCTCTTAAAACTCGCCAGCCAGCTTAATAGCCACCAAGAGGGGGACAACCACAAAAAAGGGGTCAGAAGATGACGACGGGAGGAAGATTGCGTGCTTTCTAAATCAGCTTTGAAGGACGGAGACGTGAAGGAAAGCACTTTCTCGGGCAGGTGGAGCCAGGCGTGGATTTTCATTTCCAAAGGAGAGAAAAGGCAAGGGGAGAGGGGGGGGGACACACATAAAAATCAAACCCCACCAGAAGAACACTGTCTTATTAGTAATAGCTACCTTGCTTTTTAAATAATCTTGGAGATAAATACAATCTGGGACAGATCTCAGACACTCTTTGGTTCAACAGGTTGGGAGGAGGGAGGTGGTGACCCCATCAGTTTTCAAAATATAGGTCACAGACAAAAGCAGCACTTACAAAATGAACGGTCTTGCTTTTCACGGCAAGAAATTGAAGAAAATTGCAGCCAGCAGCCGCCTGTAGGTTGATGCAGTGGAAATAATCTATTTCTTTCTTTCTCTTTTTCTTTTTTTTTTTTTTTAAAGTTTCCCCTGCGAGCAAATACAGAGCAGCAGATGTTGGCATGGAAGAAAGGATTTGCTCTAAACAAACAACCCAGTCCTTCCAAGAAAAGCTTTACACCAAACCAAAATCAAGTACAGCCCCCCCTGCCTCCGTCCACTTCCCTCTCTTGGCCCCCTAAAATAAACACCCCCGCTCAAAGGTATCTTAATCAAATCAAAAAGCATTAGGACTTTAATCTCCAGCACTTTAGTAACCTCCCAGTTTGTTTTAAATCTTGATTGGAAGAATTACCCTGACAAGAAAATTAGCAGCAAGTCAATAAACCTGTAGCCCGGAGATAGAGCTGTGAGTAACCGGCGAGAGAATTCATTTGATCACGCGCACAAACGCGCCCGAGACGATGGACTGACTTGGCTGGCAAAGTTCATTACGATTTGAACCATGAAGCCACGACGTGCAGGTAATCATATTTAAAAGAGATAAGAAGAAACGCAACGAGCGCAGGCCTTCGCCGCGACACAGAAATTCTCATTTATAGCAGTCATGGGTGGAAAATCAATACCCGCTTTGGGATGCAAAAGGAATGTCAGACTTGACAAAGCTGCTTTGGATTTTTCTATCTCCCCCCGTCCCTGCTCTTCTACCGCTTCAAACCCAAAACCCATGAGATCTGCACGCTCACTGCATCCAAGGCTCCCCCCAAACTTGGCTCGCAATTCCTCGAGATTTTCTCTGGCAACAACCTCATTCCATCTATCCTTGTCAGAGCGCATCTTCCTCCCCAGTCCAAGCAAATTGTCCTCGTGCCACTTACTCGCAATCCTCCTCTGCACACGCGTCGCTGTGCCCTGCTCCATCGCCTAGAGGCGAGCGCGTATTTGCAGGGGAATTGAGGAGGTCTGCTCCAAAACCACCATGTTGAGAAGAGGGCAGATTATTCTCCTCCTTCTTTTAATTCATTTATAAGGCGATAGGAGAATTCTGCATTTTTTTTTTCCCTTTGCCCTCTATAAAACCCCACAACGGTGAATTATTGGCAGCAAATTGTTCAACAGGCTCCGATGCTTATGAACTTTCCGCGCTCCAGCCTAGTTATTTATGAACTGATCCTTTATGTAGCGTTCTTTGAGAAATGGTTGATGCAAACATATTTCAGCCTTTGGGTCGCTCGCAAATGATTCACTGCGATATCGCTGAGGGCACGCGCTTTCCCTTCGCAAAACGAGCCTGCCTTTGATACATGGGCTCGGAGTGATTAACCAGGAGTGCTTCGTTAGGAGAACAAGCTATGGCAGCAGGCAGAGAGGAGGTGCCCTGCAGCTTGGGGACCAGCCTACCAGAAAACACCCACGGCCTCGTACAACTGCCAGACACCCATGGCCTCGTACAACTGCCACCGCTCTGGCCAACACGCAGGAGGGAAGGTGTCTCGGCAGCCCTGTAAATCAGGTGGTGCTCCCGCTCCCGATGCAGGTGACTTCCACCTCCCCAAGCATCTTCCAAGATGCCTTCACAAGCCTTGGTGACATGACCTAAATGATGGGGACCGATGAGTGTGATACCTCTATCTGATACCTAGCTTACTTTCCTCAAAGCCTGTCCTGATCCTGCAAGTACAGGTGAGCTGGGCTGGAAGGAAATATGAGTTTCCACCACACCACCACCAAAACCAGGAAGATCTAACCTGGAAGGTTCTCAGGCACTGGAAGGGGCTGCCCAGGGAAGGGGTCGAGTCCCCATCCCTGGAGGTATTTAAAAGACAGATAGACAAGCTGCTTAGGGACAGGGTTTAGTGGTGGGATGGCAGGGTTAGGGGAGCGGTTGGGCTTGGGGATCTTAAAGGGCTTTGCCAACCTAAATAATTCTATGATTCTAAGGTGGAACAACCAGGACCAAGGGCTTGGTAGAAGCCAAGCAAAACAGCAATCTAAGTGAGCGTCACCCAGAACTGGTTGTCACGTGGACGGGCTGACTTGGGCTCACCTCACCCTAATTTTCATGGTTGGGGAGGGAGAGGTTGATCCAAGCATCCCCCTCAAGAACAACGCAATCACCGGGCACCTCCTTGACCTCTCGACTTGGCCGCTGGTGGGATAACGAGTCCTGAAAGCTCAGCGACAGCCCCGGGTCAAACCACAGCATGCAAAGGCGAGCAGGGTGGCAGAGCTGAAGATGTGAACTCTTTGCGATGGCTGTCAAATCAGGGGGATCTCCGTTTCAAGTCAGACTCTCATATTTGTACATACCGCATTGCACACGCCATTTCCGACTCTCTCAGAGCCCCGTGCCTCTCTGAGCACAGGTAATCAAGCAGAAAAGTTCTGGGGCAAGCTGTGAAATCTCTGAAATGAAAATCAATTCCATCTCCATTTCACAGGGCCTAATGTGGCATTTACAACATAAACAATCGCTTCTGTTAGGGAGGGAAATTAAAAAGCCGTGCTACATAAAAAGGAACAATGTTCAAAGTTCTGGTGGAAATGAGCAGTCGGAGTGGAGATAATTACAAAAAGGGTGCCAGGCACGCAAGCACCTGAGGCGCGGAGGGTGGGGATCTCAGTGGGCAAGCTCTGCGGCCGGCTGAGCAAACTGCCGCGAGGTCGGGGCTCTAAACATGAATAAAAATGCTGGGGGGCGGTGGGGGTGGGGTGTGTGTGCTTTGAAGGGAGGCAGAGGATGGGAGCTGAACGTCACAGGACAGCCAGGTTGCGTGAACAACTCTCAACTCAATCTCAACTCAACTCAATCTCCACTCAATCTCAACCCAACTCAACTCAACTGAACTCAATTCAATCTCAACTCAACTCAATCTCAACCCAACTCAACTGAACTCAACTCAATCCAATCTCAACTCAACTCAATCTCAACCCAACTCAACTCAACTCAACTCAATCTCAACCATCGCCACCAAGCTCCTTCTTTCCACCCAGAGAGGAGCCCAAGCCAGAGCTATGGGGCAATTTTACACCCCCACCTATCAGCATGATCATACAGCTAGAGGATGCAGAAGTCCTCGTACGTAATTACCATCGTACTGTCCTTTCACCTCAGCAAAGCGATGGGGCCCACGAGCCAGCCCCAGCTGGATTTACCCTGTGACGGGAATGAATTTTGGCTGGAAACGGTAAGAACTGTTTGAACTGTGAGCAGGGTCAAGTGGTGGCAGAGCATCTCCGGAGTACTGTCGGGTGACGCTAGCGAAGAATTTAATTAGCTGTAGTCCAAACACTGCTAAGTATGCAAACTCAGCCGTGAGCTTGTGAGAGGAGAGGACTGGATGTGTCCCCAGAGGTCCTGCCCAGCGCTACGCCTGCGTAATCTCACGACCATCTCCCGGGCGGGCGATGCTTTCCAGCGCAAGCTGGAAATAGATGAAGTGTATCTTTCCCTGCCATGAAGAGTTTTGCTTTTGCTTTGCACACAGTCAAGTAGGACCTCAAAGCAATCCTTACGCTCTGCTCGGCTCTGATAAAGCAGCAGCCCGGTTTGCAACACCGCGCATGAAAGGAGACAGCGATGAGTGTCCAGGTGACAGCAGCGACAACGCCCGGAGGAGGAAGAACCATCACCAAAGAGGACTAAGTGAGCAAACGGGGGCTGTTTTGTCTGCAGAAGAGATGACTGAGGAGAGCCACAGGAATAATCCTCAAACACATGAAAAGCCAGTGGCAGGAGGGAGGAAAGCTCCTCTCCGTGGCCACAGCAGATAGGATAAAAAATAATGAGCTCAAATTGCAGCAAGAAGAAGTTAGGAAAGACATTAGAAAAAAACTTCCTGGGGAAAAAAAAAACAAACCAAAAAGCTTTGCGATCTGCTTCGCTGCAGGCTGTTAAGCACAGCTTAGCCAAACCGATTTCAGGGGGTGGTGTAAGTATAAAAGTCCCGGTGCCGGAGCGGGCAGATGGCCTCGGCGATGCGCTTGCTGCTCAGTCGAACCACCACCACGCGCAACCGTAGAAAATTCTGCATAAAAGAGCATCCGCCGGCAAGGCAGCCCGGCCAAGAGACCGAAGAAATGGCATCAGCTTCACGGCTCTTGGGCCCTGCGCCTCACCTGTGCCGGGGGTCACTAAGCAAAGCCTATCTGCCCGGGGTTGTATTTAATCTGAGCTTGGCAGAGACGTGGTGCTGTTCTCCCAAACCTCCTTTCAGCACCCTAACATGCCTTGAGATCTGATGAAGGCGGCCAGATCCTATTTTTCCCTGGTTCCGGATCACATAGTTCGCAGGAAAAAGAACTTTCCATAGGAGAAGGGGAACGAACAAACGCACCCAACAAACAAAAACCCCCAAGATCTTGATTTTCCTGGGAACGTGGAATAACTTTGGGCATGACTGGCTTACAGACGACACCAGCTCATTACACTGGATGGCTTGATTTACCTTGATCAGAACAGCAATTTAGTAGACGTGTCTTTCCAAAGAGTGCTAATCACTTTTTTTTCCCCTTTCGTGTGCATAAAGACTGAAACGCATCGTGCAAATTGCTCGCCACAGTCCAAAAACCACTAATAAGCTGCAAACACCAAAATCAGAGCTCAAGACCAAGCATGATAAGGTAAGAAAACGGCGTCAGTGCATACAGAACTATTATTTACCGGTGTCAGAA
Source organism: Gorsachius goisagi (assembly GCA_018403395.1). NCBI lineage: Eukaryota > Metazoa > Chordata > Aves > Pelecaniformes > Ardeidae > Gorsachius > Gorsachius goisagi. The sequence goes on along the minus strand of BOSO01017204.1, from coordinate 11,331 downwards.
ATAACGATCGCTCTGAGCCCGCGTGACAACTTCTTCCGTGAAACCGCTTTAGCAGCAAAAAAAAAAAAAAAGCTGCGACTTGAATGAATTGAGTATTTTTTTTATTTTTTTTTTAAACGGCAAGAAAACATGAACCGGGATGCAAGCGCTTAACCTTTCAAGGTCTCTGCTCAAGTCTTAATCCACAAAAAAGCAGGGAGAAATGGGTTCTTTAATAAACAAACAAAGGTACTTTCCAGTGCCCACCTCGGCTGCGCTAATTCCTGCTGTATTATTAAATCCAAACCCGGGTGGCAGCACCAGCTAAACGAGCTGATCGGAGCTATTATGGTTTTTATGGCAGCAGTGGTTCGCTGGAAGAACATCGATGGAAACCTCTGGTGTCGATGGTCCCTTTCCCTCTCTTTGCACCAGATGCTAGGGATGCTCTAGATCAGCTCTGACCTTAAGGCACCCCGCTTTTGCGCTAGGACCTCCAGCTGAGCCAGGATGGTTCACCAATATTGAGCACCTCGATGCGAAGCTGAAGATCGGCCTGGCTGGTCGTTGCCCCTCTCCCAGGAGGTACCGGGTCCTCCCACGAGCATCCCGCCAGGCTCCAGCACTCCACCGCCGGCACGTTGGGTGCATTGCCCTTTGCGAGGCCACCACGCGTAGAGGGGTCACCCTATCCCACGCCTCTCCCGTGACGCATCCGTATCCCACAGGCATCCGCGGGGTAAGGAGCTGATCTAGAGCATCCCTCACACTGGTTAAATCGGGATTTTAACTACGACCTGCCAGCTTTGGCAGCGTTAGGAGCATCTGCAAACAGCCGGCTCCGGCAGAGCCTTATCACCACTGCCACCTCGGCTTCCCCTGGTCGTTCGGGGAGGCGCGGCAGGATCGTTCTCCCTGATTTTATGACACCCTCTGGGCTGGCAGCGCTCAAGTTAATACTTAGATTTATATTTTCCTGAGATAGTCCTGTTAAAAGGAAAGGGGGGGGGGGGGGCAAAAAAATGCCATATTGATTTGCATTACCCTAGGGGGATACTGGTCAAGTTCACGTATAGATTTATGACGGGGGGTAGCATGTATTGACTCAGGCTCTCCAAGGGCTTGGGCGCATGGGTGGAGGAAGGAACGGCGGAGGATTCTTATCTCCTTCGTGCTGTTATAGAGCCTGGATCGACTCTGCTGAAGCCAAATGAGGATTTACACCACCACAACCAAGATTAAAATCTGACCCCAACTCCAGTAAAAGCAAGGATGAGGGCACTGCCAATAAGCGATTTCCAGGGCGGCAGGCAAACAGAAACATCGAGTAATGAAAGTGGAGAGGGTGGGGAACTGCTCATGGGTTGTCCCCAGATCATAGAATCATAGAATCACTTTGGTTGGAAAAACCCTTTAAGATCATCGAGCCCAACCTTT
>BOSO01017203.1:31432-45271 GCA_018403395.1 Gorsachius goisagi | reverse complement strand
GCTGCCCTCTGTCTGATTTTTTTCTAGCGTTTACATATCATTTCAAGGCCAGGTTGGATGGTGCTCTGAGCAACCTGATCTAGTTAACGGTGTCCCTGCTCACTGCAGGGGGGTTGGACTAGATGACCTCTAGGGGTCCCTTCCAACTGAAACCTTCTATGATTCTATGATCCTACCATGAAATAGTTAATTACCTTGTAATAGGCAACAAATTTACTCTGTTGTACTCCGTAGAGTAGATAGAGGTTTTAAATAGCATCCATCTTAGCTTGTATTTTGCTAATTTGGTATACTTTTATATAGCATTCCTATTGACTGTCCAAGATATTTTGCAAGCTTCCCTTCCAACACTTTTATTTTTATTTAGGAATTTCTACTTTATAACTAGTCAGTCTGTAATTCTAATAAGCTACGTCAAGGACTCACCATGCCAGATCCTGTCTTTGTTGCATTTTTGGAACTAGTGCACTCCAGTGAGGAGTTAAAAACGCTGTCCAAGATGAAACTGTAATATGCAGCTATCTAAAGAGACTGCTACCTTCATTAACACAAGAAGTAAGACCATTTATTAAATCTGAGGAAAACGAGAAGCTGACGATCTCTTTGTACTTAATACAAGTAATTACATATATTATTTTGATAGAACAGCTTTGACAAGCTCCTCAGATGGTTTAAACAGAATCGTTATACGCATATCTGACTCTGTTACTGTTAAGAGGCTCTGTTGATTTATTAGTGCAGTATTGCCTTACACTTGGTTTATTCTTTGGACATATTTCCGGAGGGTTTAGTTTCACAGTCTCTTGGGCATCGCATTTTGTTGACTAGCCATCATCTAAACTTGGCCAAAAGCAATCAGATGAGCTTTCCGCCCAAGCTCTATAAGCTACATCTGTTCTCAGTAATTGACAACACAGTAATCCTCCCCCAAAACTCCTCCTTGGGGCATGTTATATCCTCATTTGCCCTGCAAATTCATCACTTAGTTGGCTCTGCTGATCAGTCACCTGCCTTTTACATTATTTCAGCAAAACTTCGCATGCTATGGAAGGGAAGACATGGTCGGAGAGAAAGACAGGGCATCGTGAATAACAGAAAAACAACCCTGTGAGAATCAGGGGGCATTCAGCGGTACAAAGAGGATGCATCTCAGACAGCACAGGCCCATAGCAGTTGCCCTGTTTGCCCATGGAAGTCAAAGCAATTGTATTTCAACTGGTCGCATTTTCTGTGCAATGCTTGTACCACCGTAGAGCTCACGTCCCTAAAGAGGGCGTTAGATGAAACTGCAGAGATTCAGTCACATTTTCCATTTCCTATTGCCATGAGACCTGACATACGGAAGGAAAAAGAAGTGGCTCACAGGTAACCGTAGCTTCTTTATTGCCATCTTATCTGTAAATCAAATTGCAGTAATTAAGGATCCGATGGGGAAAGCGAAATGTAAACTCCTAGCAACAGAAAGGGAGACAGTGGGTTGTGCTTATACACTCAGCCTAACACGAAGGTTACTTTAACATTGTATGAAATAACAGTAATAATAATCAAAATTAAACTTGTGAAATGATAGCACAGGGTTCTGTCTGTCTTCCCATAAACTCAGACTAGTATGAGTGCTCAGAAGATTGGATAAGATAAAATCATTTTGCTAAGGTAACTTCACCAGTCTCCATTTTCTCATAATTTTACGTAAGTTTGTCTTTTATCTAAGGTGTTTGCAGTGTCTCTTTCTGCCTTAGTTAATGGATTTCTTCGTGAGTGTGTGACGGCTGAAAAGCAACCTGATGCAGTGGCTACATAAATTTGGAAATCTCTTTTTGAAATCTGTGGTACAACCCGCGTACTATTGTGTGTCCAAATGGATTTAGTGTATCATAACGCTCCCAGAAAAACAAAAGGACAAAGAAGATGGGATTGCTAAGGGAGACATTAGATTTCATTTCACACTGGTAATAGTTTAGAGATGTGTGCTGAGCAAAATGGGATTCAATTCTGCAGCACTCCTCTTTTTTATTGCTGCTAAGTGATTTCAATATCCAGTCTAAAGTGATATTGAGAACGCTCGATAGAACGGGGAGGAAATCAGGGAACGCTGGAAGCTCAGAGGAGGCCACAAATCTCAGGTTGACTCGACGAAACCTTTCAGAACCATCCCACCTGACCTTAACCCGTCTTATTTAACCTGGAGGCTGCCGGTAAGTACCTTGCAATGTAAGATATCATTTCGTGTTAAAGCAAACTATGCAGCTAGATTGCATTTTGGACATCAATTGATGTTACCGTAGTTATGGCTTTGGCCATGAACTTAATGCTTTCAGAAACATTTATGGCTAAAAGTTTATTGCCCAGCTGTTGCTGCCTGGTAGACATATCATAACTGGGAAATGGTTTAAACCGTGTAACCTTTCAATTTATGGCTGTTGAAAGCAGGATGAAGTTTGCTATACAAACAAGGAGGCTTACCTGTAATCCGCAAGGCAATGGTCACAAATATCGCGCTTGGGTACCACTCCTCAAAACAAAGGAGCTCCTTTCTGCCATGATGAATATCCTGCTTCTGTTAAACATGCAGCTAAGAAGGTGAGTGCTTTTATTTGTTCTACATATTTGACAATATCAGTTATCAGAATCATTTCCCAGTTTCTCAACTGTTAATTGTTAAGAATTTGCATTGTTTGATAGCGTACAGCGTACAATCCTAAATCAAATTATAACCTTGGGAGACTGGTGGAAATATTGAGAATCTTTCCAAAGGTTTTGGACAAGAACTGCGGGAGTGTGAAGTGAGGGCAACGCAGAGAAAAATCCAGCAGACAGAGGCAGTTGCTCGGTGGGTGCATGTATTAGTGAGAGTTTCACAATTCTGTTTTTGTTTCCATTGTAACAGCATTACACAGAAAACCAGGGTGGGGTTTTTTTTCTGCAAGAAAAGGCTTAGGAGCTACACTGTATTGTCCTTGCTATGCTTTTGGAATCATTTAGATTTCTAGACGCCACCTCATTTTCTCGAACAAAATACTGAGTTGCTGATAAAGTGCCATGAAATTTAAAAAAACCAAAATACTGAGTTGCTGATAAAGTGCCATGAAATCTAAAACAAACCAAACAAAAACAACCATCATTTCAGAGGATTTTAAATTCATATCTCTCGGTTAAACTTTACTCTGAGGATGACGGAGCACTGGAACAGGCTGCCCAGGGGGGCTGTGGAGTCTCCTTCTCTGGAGATATTCAAAGCCCGCCTGGATGCAGTCCTGTGTAACATGCTCTAGGACTAGAGCTCCCGAGGTCCCTTCCAACCCTTGCCATTCTGGGAACCAATGGCTAGTAACTTAAGTTAGCATAAAATATTTTGTACTGTTTCTATGAAATCCTCTGAGAACAAACTTCTGGGTTTGGTCTTCTCCTGTATCCAGTTGCATATTTTTTTTTTTGGCTAAAAACTGGTTAGAGTCAATAATGCACAAAACCAACTGTGGTTTTCTAAAGCCTTAGTACAGCTTTATTTATATATTTATATACATATATATTCATATACAGCTTTATTTAGTACCTGTCCTGTATTTCCATTTTAATGCGTAAATTGTGTTGTCACTTGACTCAATATGCAAGGGCATATAAAAAAGAAAAGCGAGCTCTCAGCACTTTCTCCATTAAAAATGCCTTCAGCAGCATAGTGCAATTTTGGCTAGACAGCCATTTAGCTTTCATCCGCTGGTCAACAAGTTTGCTTTTAAAAACCTTGACAGGAGAGGCAGACGCGCGCTCGCGCCCGCTCATGGCACTTCTGAAAGATGCGTCACGAGCTGGCGGGGGAGCAGGGCAGAGATCCTGGCGTCCCTGCTTATCCCATCTTCACAACCAAACGTAGCTCCAGAGTACGGAGTTGCTGAAGCCATTAATATTGGTTTCCCCACTTGGCGTTTACGCAAACTGACAGCTCTGGCAGCAGACATGACTTCTGCATAGTCATCAACGATGGCTTCTAAAATTTCATTAAAAGTGTAGAACGTACCGACAGCGGTGTACTCAGATTTGAAGTGGTAGGGTTTCTTTTTTTTTTTTTTTACGTGTGAGCAGATAATCTAGTTTGTGCCGAGGTACTTTGCATAGAGCCTGTGCAACAATTTATTGGCTTCTATAGCGTCCAGGGACCTTATTTTTTAAGAAGCGGAATGCAATTGTAAAATATGTGTTACTAGTATTATTATTTTTAATTTGCTCTTGGCAACTGAATTTTCTTCTCTGCTGCAGAGTATAATGAAAGGAGATGGATTTGCCGGATTCTAGTTTACTTTTAAAAAAAAAAAAAATTACAATGGCAATTTACATATGTTTCACCCTTACATCACAATTTTGAGTATTTACCATAACTGGATTAGATTCTAGTTATGTGCAGAACTGACTGGAAAATAAACTGGCATCCTGATTTGCATTCATTCTGCATCAGCGGTTCCCCTGTCAAATTTGTTCAGTGTGGAAGATTTGGCCAAGAGCTGGGTTTGTGTATTACCTGGTACTGCAGGCAAAAGCCTGAAGTATGTGTTTGGCCCAAATCCCTGATGTATATGAGGAATGACATATTGCTACACGGAGAATAGGAATATTGGAATTAAAATATACTTAGTGTTCAGTTAGGAAGGGAGGGGTTTACCCTCTCTTACGGAGTGTGCAAATAGCTGCTGAAGGTAAGGTGACCTCAGTGCATGGCTTCCTAAAACCATTCCTGCCCTAGGAGGCAGGGATGTCGGGTCTGGGGGATGTGAACCGCTCGTGCTTTGCGACTGCACCGCCGCTTGCTCAGGCAGAGAAAGAGCTTTGCTATGAGCAAAGTGTGGGGGTACACTAAAATCTTCCCTTCCAGTTGAAGGTGTGTGACTTCAGGGGGACAAAAATCATAATTTATCCTTCTTTCTCTTAATTCTTTTTTATTCCTTGTGGATTTTGTTTATAGGTGTAGCTTACTATGGGCAACAGAACCCGGTGAAAGTTAAGAAACAAATGATGGCGTGTACTTGTAAAATAGGCGTTAATACTCAATGGTCTGGGCTAAGAAAAATTGTCTTTCTGTACTTGTTTTCCATCCTTATTTTCCTGGTTTCATGCAAAACCTCTTTTTCCAGGTCTAATGCCAGGCTACCAGTGCCAGATACCTCTGGCTCTTAAGCAGAACCCAGTCCTGTTCAATACGGGACATGAGTTTTCCTCACGTACCGCAGAACATACTATACCTAGAACATGTTCAGGAGTTAAATATTTGTTTCACCAGCCCTTTTTCAGCCTGGCATCAAGCAATTTTTCATTAGAAAAGTTTAAATCACCCTTTACTCTGTGGATTGCTGTTGCAATCCCTGAGCTGTCGCATACAAACCCCATGTCCTTCTGTACAGGCCAACGCTATCATCTCACCGACAGATTGTGTTGATATTATTGCAGATTTATTTTTATAATTTGTAATTCTTTCTATTTCCATCTAATAGGGAGAAGAAGTGACTCATAGATTTAGTACCAATGTTTCAGCTGGAGCTAAGTGGACTTGATAAAAGGCAGAACTAATAAAATTGGATATAAAGCTGTGCTAACACAAATATAAAGTTTTTGAGACCTCTACTAGAGCAGCTCGCTTTGCAGCATTGTGCTTCATAGGTGCACATTAACGCTCCTGAAGCTTGGCCTTTCTGGACTGAAACAGAGACATTTAGGAAGGCCGTCACCGACCTGTTCTGGTGTCCCAAACCCTGACTATCTCCTGATGCTGTCAACTCCATTGGTAGTGAGTTGTGTCATCTCTGAAACCGTGTGTTGATGAGACTTCTCAGTAAAATCCATGAGATGTCAAGCGGTGCAAGATGGACTGCGTCCTCCTCTGCAGGGAAGAGAAGCCCTGAACTGTCTCTGGCCACCTGCACGTGTATTTCAACAACAAACAGACACATCTACTGTCCTCGTTCTCTAGCTTTCCTTCGCAAAAATGCAAGAATAAGGTAAATCTAAAAGTGACCTAACCTGGGCTGAGCTGAAGAAGCAGATATGGGAGGTTTTGCTGCCACACAGATTTATGTGAAAGATAACACAGCCCTCAAAATAACAGCAGCAGAGGAGAGAGCTGGATGTTTAGACAGGATTTGAGTGTCCCTGGTGGCTTTAGAGGAAAGTGAAGCACTTTGCTTGTGTTTCAAAATATAAATAAACTCGCCGACGGAATTGCTCCTCCAACAGCTCGCTGTAAAGGCTGCAACAGGCGCCCGTGCTGGCCTGGGGGTGTTCTGCATCACCGCATCTGCTGGCTCAGGGACCTCTGGGGCTGATGTGTCCTTCTGTCCCTGCATCTACCAAAAGGTCTTTCTCACAGGCTCTGTAATGCATTTTGGAGTGCCGGAGCCAGTGCAAATTTCTAATTTTCTTGAGGGGTAATAGTGTAATGAGCATCGTGAGGCGTGCGCAGCTCTGTGCTGTGATTCCCAGGGAAGGCTTCAGCTGACTTATTAAAAAATATCTTTACCTTTACGTTATTCTTTTGTTTGAGTTGCTTTGCAAGTGACATCGGAGATCAAGGTCAGAAAAACCGCATGAGAAGTTCACAGTATTTACACTACAAACTTTTTGATGGAAATGTATGATAGAATCACTAAGAGCTATCACTCTTTAAGGAAAAGGGTTAAAAGCAGAAAAGTTCAGAAATAGTGGCAATGAAGTAAACAGGAAAGCAAGGAGGCTTTAGAAAAAAGAAGGCAGATGTGAAAAGAGGCTGTTTGGGATGACAGCATGCTGCTCTGTGAATCAACAGTCAAATCCTTCTGTGTGTCTCATCCTGAAAGTCGAGTGCCCTTACTCCTTTCCACCACCGAAAAGCTTCCAAGACCTCACATGGAGGCAATCGCTCTGCTGTGCGTCCATGGGTGGGACCATGGTGCATCAGTAGACTGGTTTGTACCGTTGTCACATTCCTCAAGGAAAATTGTAGCTTTGGTATACTCAGTTATAGATTTGGTACAGACCTACATGTATCATCTGCTCCGTTGGACATGTTTCATCAGAATAAAAATGAAATTAAGAAATGGGAGAATGAAATTGCTTCATTCTAGTATTTGACTGGCTTATCTGTAGCTAACGTGGCAATGACCTTTCTGGTTTACTTATGCTTGCATTGGACAACGTGGAATAATTTGCCCATAAGGAAAGTTGCTTCCTAGCCACAGGGACTTAGCAGTTGTGTTTTGAGCTAATGAAAAAATTTACCTAGCTAGAGACTCAGTAATGGCAATGGGCAAGGTGTGCCAGCCTGAATCCAGTTATTGCTAAGAAGTAAACTATGCTTTAAATGTTTGCCGGACAGTAACCAGAGATGGCGCTGGGTACGAGTCTGCAGATGCTGAACTGTTACTCATGCAATGTCCATGTCTGGATTCAGCGTGAAAGGGAACAGAGATAGGGGAGCAAGTGAGAAGACAGGCAGGGTAAAAGCGTATGAAAATAAAGGAGTTGGCTTACAGGATGGAAATATCAAGTGAGAAAGAGGAAGAGTTGAAGAAAGAAATTATTTTATGGACATAGGGGAAGCAGAAAGAAAACAAACCAGAAAGGGCGAATCAATGTACGTCCTCCATGTATCTGACTTGTATTTTAATGCATACTTTGGATTCCACCACCACATTCAGGTCTCCTGTGAAACCCTTCTCCTTAAAAAACAAACATACATTTTTCTTCAAGTCTTCTTCCTTTTGTTGCCACATGAAAACTGGTAGAGAAGTCTCAGCAGACAGGTGAGGGATACAATGACCAGCGGAGAGCTTTTCTGCCTTGTAAGGTGGGTTTTTTTCATTTGGTTGGATTTCTGTGGGTTTGGTTTTTTTTTTCTCCAGTGCCCTCTTTCAAAAGAATACGGTTTTGGTTACTGCTCACAGAGCAGATGTATCAAAAGTAATGTGTAGGTTCCTTTCACAACAGTTCCCTAATATGTTTGGGTAATCCTTCCAGCGCACAGTTCTATTCCTTGGATATAATAAAGGGGTTTTATATAGAGGGAGTGATTTCTTCATAAGGAAATTGCACTCATTAAACTCTAGGTGATGCCCCTGGTTTCTGCTGTTCAGATACATCGGTCTTGTCTTCAATAGAATGGGTTGAAAAAATTTAAATTGGCTATTCAGAAAGACCTTTCATCAAGAGGCAAAATAGATCTGAACTTTATTTTTAAAGTCAGCTTGTTTTGTTTCCATCACTAAGAAGCTGCAAATGAACTATTGTTTGAATACAGCCAGTGAGCAGCATATTTTTAGCATGTTGTTTAATAATCATTTGTATAGGAGCTCTTAGCTCCATGCAGATAGCAAAAATGGTATCTGCATGCGGTCTTATAATTAATTGTGTAGGTAGTACATAGGCAATGTATGATCTCATTAGCAGTATAATGAACACGTTATATTCATAAACGTCTAGAAGATTCAGGTGCTGAAAAATTAGTAAAAGCTAAACAAAAAAAAAATATCTGAGAAATGGTATGGTAATGATGTTTGGATATTATCTAATGGCTAAGTGACCACTTTAAGAAAACCCGAAAATCTCCTGAGTTCCTAATTGACAATAACAGATTGCTACTAATAAGATGAACGTGATACCAATGGAAAATGAATTGATGGGGACAAGCAAACCCTGTGAGATGCAAAAGGGCACCAGGAAGGGATTCCTTAAGTAGTAGAACACTTCAGTGAGGTGAAAAAACACCTCTCGTTGTTCTCATTTCTGCTCTTTCGGTTTAGGTGGGGTTTTTTTTTTAAATGTATGGCAACTCTTTTATTCTTTCTATGTTATATTTAATCTCACGGTATCAGTGTTCCAGCTGGTTTAAACAGAGAACATTCCTGTGACCTGTCTCAGAGAGAAAATGTTATCATTTTTCTAAGCCTTTCCTATTATAAAATTTACCGTTAAAAACCTGGCATATGCAGATAACCTGTACGCAGATTAGTCTGGTATCAGGGGTTTTTGGTTGCTATTGCTTCCATGCAATAAGCCATGCATGAGCAAAATTTTACTTTAGTCATGCTGATCCTCTTCATGTTCCCAGTACAGCGGAATTATTGTAAAGAAATAAAACCTAAAAATCACTAATTTCACTAGACTGTCCCTTTTCTGGAGGCGAAGTACTAGAATATAATCTTCCTAAGTCTGTGCCATTGCCGGGGTAACTGGTGTATGAATGTTGCAAAAGTATTCTAATGGCCTAGAAGTCTGGTCAAACTTTTTGTAGGTGCAACACAGTTGCATCTTGTTTTAATTCTATTTCAGTTGCACGTATAAAATCAACCCTTCAAACTTAAAATGACTGCTGCTTTTGATTCATCATGTAGCGGCACGTTTTAATTCTCTGGTAAGCTTAATAACTTCATGCATTCATTGTTTAAATAATTCCTTAAATCCTGAATGCTTACATGAGCAACTTTACTGGCTTATATTTTCTTTTATTGAAATATATTACAGGAAATACCTTAGAGCTGTCTTCATTAAGTTTCATTGTAAAAAGCTCTATGCCTCCAAAAGAAAAAATATTGGTCTGTAATACTTGTTTTTAAAGGGAGACCTCATTTTTTTATGTAAAAAATTGCAGTCAGTATCTCCCACCCTCATTAAGAACACCAATAGGTGCTCCCATTCTGCAGATGAAGTCAGTGAAAAAAAGATTTCCCTTCCTCAAGGATCAGTGTAATACCAGGATTAAAATAAAGTTAATTAAGAAAATGTTGATTCATTGGTATTTCTACCTCAAGTTAAGATAACGTGGAAGGCTGGTTGTTTGCTATGAAGTTATATGTACAGGAATATTTCCAAACCACAGCATCCTTTGGATCTACAGTCATGAGAACCTGCAGCAGCTCCCAGTGCTTCTGCGACTTCAAGGATATTTTTAGGACAATCAAACGCCCACAATGCCGCTCATAGTCTGGGTAAATCAATAATACCCTGAATTTTCAGGAGATTTATTTTATTTTGAGTACACAAAGATGGAACTGCATAAAGATAGAGCCAAGATCCAAATCAAACTCCACGGAATTGCGTAGCTGTTTGTGAAAGTCGTTTAAAGAGGTCCTACGGTTTCATAACGAATATAATTGCTTTCGGCGTTGGTGATTAGGTTTCATCCTTTTGCTGTAGATGGTTTAGTAAAATTCTTTCACTGATGATTCTGGGTGATCTACCTCAGTGAAATGATTTTCTGAAAAGTCCATTTTAGGGAATGTTCTTACACTGTGGTTTTACATATGTTTCCTTATAATTTCATTTCTATACCTATAAGCTACTGCTCATCCTGCTGACATAGTTTAAAGAGCCATATAAAGCTGTGAAAAGGTTCAAAAGAGATCTTTCAGAGAGCCTTGGAAGAAAATTGAAGTAAAGAAGGAATTAAGGGGTGTTTAAAAGCTAAATTCTTTAGGATTTATGTCAGCTTGTTGCCTACACACCATTGACACTTCATCTAAACTGTCTGTTGACTTCATATTTGAGGGCTTATGCCATTAAATTATTGAGCTCTGTAGGTCAAATGGTGCATATTCAGGAGATTTAAAGACATTTTCATAGCTTAAAAAAAAAAAGCAAACCAAGAAAGAACAGCTTAATGTCCGTTTTAAAACTGCTAAACCTGTAGAAATTCCCAAAGCATAAAATGAAAAACATTGCTGCTTGTGGTGCTTGGCCTGCATCTAAGGGCAACTTTGTAGATATAAACTTTGATAGATATAAAGTTAGCTTTTCACAGGGCTCCTCCCAAACCACCGTAATTCCAAAAAACCCAGAGAGCAGTACAGCAAATGCTACTTGCACAGGAGTTACTGTGCTCCCCAAGAAGCTCTTGGTATCCTGCAGAAGAAAATAAACATGGGAATTGCTAAAATGCAGATCGCTTTGCAACGGCACAGCCACACTGCTCCTCTTTTCCAATGAGGAAAGGAAGGCCAACAGTATTTTGACAGGTTTCTCCTCTATCTCTTTATTCTGTGTGGATAGTTTCAGTTAAAATAGATTGGAAAGTAGACTTCCCTGCCCACAGGTGAGTTGGGGTGAGGGCGGACAGAAAACTGCTAGAAGTGATGAAGGGTATAACGAGAGAAGACCTGGGGGTTTCCATCCAAAAATTGCGTGGCCAACTAAACCCCTATTTTTTATCATGGCTGAAACATCGACGTTTTTGTTTATGTCTGGCACAGAAAGTCAGAAATCTCTCTCTTTGAACAGGGAATAGAAGCATGAGCAGAAGCCCCCAGTATGCTGAGAGGGCAGCCTGCGGAGGAGAAGAAAACCGGGGGGAGACCTTGAAAGCAATAGCAGGAAGGGAAAAGGGCTTTGCCTGAGCCTGGTGGCAGAAGCGGCAGCACAGGTAACTCAATTAGTGAATTTCAGCCTCGGTTTCTTGCTAGATCCAGATTTAGGCTGAGCCTGAAGGCTTTTGGTTTTAGAGAGAAAGTCCGAAAACCAGCAAGCGTACTGCATACTGCATGCTTTCATGTGGAGGAGGGAAAGAACAACTTCAGAGAGACGCTAAGAGAGATTTTTGAGTGCTGTTTCACTGAGCAAGAAAAAGGGCCAAATTCAATGTTCTAGGGAAAAGGAAACATAGCAGGAATTTCTATTACTGCATTTCTCTGCTTTCTGAAAATTCCAGTATGGATTGAGAAAATAACCAGGGAAATAAAATATGTGTCAAGTTTAGAGAGACAGCTCTAGTTAGACGCCTCACACAAGCTGAATTATGGCAAGATAGCTTTATTAGAAGAAAACAAAGATTCAGCAATGTGGTTAAGTATGTGCGGAAGAAAACTGTACTGGAAAGTACTGACAAAGGAAGGCAGCACATGAGGGAGGAAAAATAATATTGATCGTACCATAAAAGTGTATATTATAAAAACAGCGCCCAAGTAAGTCAAAGGATGGGGAAGGGAAAGGAGGAAGAGAAAAGCTGTGGAATACATGGCAAACCATGAGGCTAGAGCTGTTGGTGCAGGTGGAAGGCACTTATCTCCGTGTCATCCCTACAAAGGAGATCCTTCCAGCAGGATCAGGACACGCTCGCTCCTTCTGGAGGACGTGGGAAATGGGAGCAGCATCACGGGCACGTCCACAGGGTGGGATGTGGTCATATCAGCTGGTGGTCTGTCCTTGTGGTCCCCTGAAAGGTTGAGACGTTCATTTAATTATTTTTTCAGTAGTCTTGAAATATGTCTTCACAATCCAGGTGCTAGGACTTCTGTGGTATTTTTCCTGTCATTCTAGGAATGACGCTGAAAATACTATGGTATTTACATAGTCGGATCTGGATGAAAGGTTCTGGGTATGACCTCTGTAGCCTTACAGCAGTGATTTAACATCTCCTGGGCTTATACTTCTATTAGAGTTTATCACGAATTTTCTATGAATAGGCTTTCAGTTTGCTTTGCTTTTTTTTCAGAGGAAGATGTGTTTTCTCTCAACTTTTAGTCTTCAGAGGGTATAATAGAGTTTTTTTTCAAATGTGATTTCTATTTCTGTTAAAACTTCTTTGTGAAAATATTTTACTTGCATTTGATACTGGTGTACCTATCTCCCAAACGCACTGCTGTGCCTCCACCTCTTCCCAGCCTTTTCATTCTGCAGCAGAAGAAATTTGAAGAAACGTGCTGGTATTTGGGGGACAATTTCACATTGCCAAAAAGTACGTTTAAGTTCAGGCGAACATAGTTTGGCTTTGCTGTAATAATTTTGATGTTAACTTCAGACTTCTTCAAGAAGCTTGAGGAAAAAAGGAGCCAGGGAAGGGAAGGAATCATTTGCACTGATTTTTTTATTTCCTTAATTTTTTGTTGCTTGGGGGGCTTAGATGAGCTCCATAGGTGCAAAGTCCCAGGTGTTTTGTTCCAGGACACAGAGGAATTTCAGGCACCTTTACCTCTAATTTTGGGCAAAAGCAAATGAGGAATGACCAAATTTTCTGTGTTACAAAAGTCCTTTATTTACAGTCACCTCTGTCTGACTCGATACAACGGCCCCTCAATCGGAGTAATTTTTGTGACGCATACTTTGGGGTTTTTTGGGGGCAGTGGTGTTTATTAATAATTATCATGAGGGAGTCTCTTTGGACAGCCACATATATGAGCCATCTTCCTGCATATGATCTTCAGTTTCTTCTGTAGAAAATACTAGATTTAGCCAAAGGTGAAATAGTTATTTTTCTCTTTGTCTTTAATTGCCTGTTTCAGTAGTTCTGGCAGGGAATATGCTTAGAACTTGAAGAGACATCTCCAGGTTTCTTTTGAAAGAGGTTATGTTAAGAACTGTGTGGTTCAGCTACATTGGCACTTCTGGTTTTTTACTGAAAAATTTCAAGCATATGGGCTTCAGGGCACACTGATATTTAAGGCAGGTTTTTACCTGTGTAAATATGTAGGTAGTAAGAAATGAACGTTAATCCTCATTTGTTTAATATTTATGACTACATTTATTCTATTTTTTTTCTGAGCTGGGAAGTTGGGAGAGTCATGTCTGACAGAGGAAGATCGCTCACAACAGATCAGCTGTCAGCAAGGAAAAAAATTAGTTTATGTTCAATTCCAGGTATTGGTTGAGCTCCTTGAGCTTCTGTAGGATTCACTGGCTGCCTACCTTAAAGCACATCAGTTATTTTTCTGGTTTTTACCTGTATTGTATAATGCAGTAGGAGTAATACATCTCTCTGAAGATCAAGGGAAAACTCTGGAAAGAGGAGAAATGAGAGAGGGATGTCAGAATTAGCACTTTATCCATCCAGTATTGTTAGTCTAGATTATTCTGTGGCCACTTCTGAAGAAAATACACCAGAATGTTATAAAT
>BOSO01017203.1:16664-31371 GCA_018403395.1 Gorsachius goisagi | reverse complement strand
AGGCTGTTTTTCCCTTCTAACCCTATCCTAGATCCTCTTTGCTTCTACTATGAGTTTGTTCCAGTAGATGAGAAGAAGAAACAGGTTTTTTCCCCATTAACTTAAGCCAGTGTATTTTGCTAGTTACCTGTTTATAGTGATGTAAAGGTAAGGAACAGGTCATGGATGCCGGAGAGTAGCTGGCTCAAGAGCCATATTCATGTCAGAGACCTGGCATAAATAGCTTGAATTTACCAATCGTTCCTCTTCACTATGGATAATTTAATGAAAAATATGCTAAATGTAAATAAATATACTATAATAAATACAATGCTATAAATATATACACATAAATATATATAAATATTTGTATAAATACATACATATAAATACGTGTAGGGAAATATATGTGTGAATCAATGCACCTGATGTGCTTTTTTAACAACTATGGTTTTTTTCAAATGAAAAAAATAAGTTTTCCCCCTTCATCAATCTCATCCAGCATTGCTAATGGATACAGACAACTTCTTGAAAATGTTTAACCTTAGAATTTGTAGGAAATTTAGGCTTTGTTATTTTTCCATTATCATAAAAAAAAGTTTTTTCCTTTCAAAAAAGGAAAAAAAAAATGAAGCACATCTTTCTGAGCTGCATGTGGAGAAGTTTCCATTTTAGCAGTTGTAGATGCAGGCATTTGGTCTCTGTGCTCTGCAAAATGTCAGGAGCTGGGCACATTTTAATCAATAAAAAGGCTGCAGAGAACCGTCTGTAATATGATCATATATATATATCTGACTGTAAAATTGTTCTTATTCTTTGGAAAGGATGGGAATAGAGGGCTGGGTTGATATTTGCTCATGGTATTACCATAAGCAAATGTCCGCTTCGTTGGCAAACATTATTATTGCAGTTGTGGAAATTACTGCAATTATTTTATTTGCTTGGTAAGCAGTTTGCCGGGTGGGATGTGCTTGCTTGGACTTTAAGGAAGCCCCACTGGTTTTGCTTTGCATTTGTACTTAGACCTGTAAGTAAGTCCTACGCTCAAGCTTTTGAAAATGTAAGCTCCTAAACTTTCTCGTGAGTAAATCCCAGTTTATGATGACACAAGGGCAGGATTTGGATTCTCTCTGCTATTCATAACATGACAAAGTTATTGCAAGGGAGGACTTGGGCACAGGAGCTCTCATCAGCCTGGCAGGGAACAGGACAGTCCAGCCTACAAGGAACAGCCAGCAAGGGACTTCCTTGGAAGCTCAATTTAAAAAAAAAAAAAAAAAAAAAAAAAAAAGGAATTTTCCAGCATCATGGGCAATACTGTGGGCGCTGAGAGTGCCCACATGGGGTCGAGCCCACAGTCTCATGCATGCTTTAGACACCAGCTGAGTGACTTCAGGGCACTGCTAGAAACCTCGTGGGTCCCCTGTAAGGGTGAAGACGGCAAAAAGCAATTTTATTCTAAATACAGTTTCCATAAGGTGTTCAAAGTGTGCGATGCCAGGAATCTGCATTGTAGGTGATGTTGGGCTGCGTGCTTGCCTAACGTATGTGTTTCCTTTGACTCCAGTGGATGCTGTGCCATGTAAAGGAATGATACTATGTCCTTGAAACTGCCTGAGCAGAGGCGGAGATGAAGAATAGCAGTGATGGTTGTTGTATGAAAGGGGATTAAAGCAATTACTAATGCACTCTGTGCTTGATGAATATTTGAACGTAAATCTCTACAATTGATTCTCCCCAGCAGTGGCAGTCAGAAGCACCCCGAAACTGCCTTGATGCACGCTGTTGAGTACCACTTTTTTTGCAAAGCTTCATTTGATCTCATTATTTATTTCACTTTTGAAAATACGCTTTATGTTTTACCGCTTAAAGAAAATGAAGAGTGTAATAAAATCTGGGGGTGAACGGCAGCAGCTACCTCTGTTGAAGGTATTTCTGTTGGACCTGGGCGTTAGGCGAACCTTCTCAGCAAGAAGGGCAGGTAGATCAGTTTTTAAAAGGCTGGCAATGAACACTCCATCTCTTTAAATCTTGAAAGCTGGGTCTGGATACCTTAGCTGAATATATATTCCACTTTAGCCTCAAAGTTTTTAGATTTGATGTAAGAATTACTGCATGACATTTTGTGGCCTCTGTTATACGGAAGGTCAAATCTGTCAATCACGCTGATCCCTTTGGGTCTCAAAATCTTTAAATCTATTGCAAAGAAGCTAGCTACCAATTAACTTCTGTGCTTGGAGTACAGATCTTCTAGTCGAGAGCTTTGCGCGCTTGGGCTAATTTACCTTCAGTTCCTGGAAGAAGTTGAGAATGACGTTTAGTTGCTTCCTAACAGTATGGCACTGTTTTTAATTTGATTCATATTTTTTTTGTTACAACTTCTGGGTCTGTAGTTTTTGTCTTAATTATTTTACTGTAAGGCTTTATTTTAGTGAACAAGGCACACGGATACTCATGCTCAACTCATTGCCAAGTATTAGGACTAAAACCACATGAAGTTGTTTTGTTTATTTGCATTTTTAATCTGCACTGAGTACTACTATCAATACTAAGGTTTTTTTTTTCTTTGTTTGTTTGTTTTCTATTGCCTTTAATATATTATGCTTTATACGTTGTTGGACCCCTTCCTTGTCCATTAGTGGTAGCGCAGCTCCCTGATGAATTGGGATGAGCTTGCTGATTCAGCTGACAGAAGGAAGAAAGGATTCGTGTTTGGCAGCAGCACGGAGTTATGTTGGCTTAAGATGAGAATGACCTAACATTTGTCATCTGTTGTTTATTCTCTTGTCCTCTGCTGAAAGAGGAGATCTTGCTGTGGATGGCTTGATCGGAGTTTTTAACGTTTGTGTCACTGTGTATTTATGGAGTTGTTTTGCACTTTGCAGGGAAGGTAGTGAGGTTTATGCAACGATCCTTGGAGATGTTGCACCTTCAGCAAGGAAAAGGTTTTTGCAGGAGAGGAAAGAGGTGATAGGGTATACTGCCAGCTTCACCCGGGAGCCCTTGGTACGAGCCATGGAGCAACTGCCTAACAAGGATCAAGAGCACAAACATCTGCTCTGCAACTGCATGGGAAGTGAATGTGGGGAGAGGAGAAAACATCCCAAGTAGTCAAAAATAGCTTGATAGAGAAGGAAAAACTACAACTTCTGCCATATGTGTAAGTGCCTAGGTAACGTTAACTCTCTGGAGCAACAGAGACCATACTCATGGTCGTGAGATCGACTTAAGGTCTTTTGACAAACATTGCTGTGCTGTTTTACTGGTCATGTATGATAATATATATACATATGCCGTCGTTGAAGGCCAGCGAATGAGATATACAAACATCCTTGCAAACAGTGCTGTAATTAATATGCTTTTTCTTTTTTTTTTTGGGATAGATGTTTTGTGAGCAGCAGGTCAGTCCGCAACACCAAACCAACAAAGGATGGCTTCAGACCATCAGGTGAGAGTGAAACTTCTGAAGAAGCAGCAGGAATATTTTTGGTTGAAAGCACAAACCAAGATAAATACCACGTTACCTTTGGGGGGTCAACTGCCTATGTAGATTTCTGTGTTTCTAATGTTTATGCATACTGCACAATTTAGGATTGTATATCTTTTTTGTTTTCCCTTTTTTTTTTTTTCTTTTCTTTTCTAACCTTGCTGTTCAAGATAAACTGTAGCAAAATAGGATAGCGGTTTGATTGCCGTAATCATACCTACCACACTTAAACATTCTGAAGTGTTCTTCATCTCCTAATTTTCGGCTATCTGTAGTGTTTATGACCCACTTTGCTCACTCTTGAGATCATAGCTTCTGAAACAGCACCATAAGAGGTTGTCAGCAGCCTTTTAAACTGTGAACTCCTGTTTTTCAGCATCTCAATAATTTTCTTGCCTCTTCCTTTGGGGAAGAAGAGAGGAAGCCATTTAGCAATCATGACTGCTCCCTGTTCTCTCCTGATGACTCTTATTAAGAGAGGTGCTAAAATTTTAAGGATAACATTCAAAAAAACCCTAGAAAATTATTTGGCCCATTTCTTCTTCAGTTTAATGGGCACTAAGTACCAGTTGCCTTTGAAAAACCTAACCTAAACTATTAATATTTTTTTCTTTCCTCCTTTATTTGCCAAGTTAATTTATCAACAAATTTAATTAAACTGACCACAAAAGAACCCAGAAATACAAATACAAAAGGCATTGGATTTTTTTGACAGATACGAACGTGCTAATTAGCCTTCAAATCAGCCACATTAAAAAATGAAGTCTTTAGTACACATCTTTATTGCTTTTTATTAAAAGTAAAGAATTAGAAAAATACCAAATGTCAAAGAAGAGATGATAAAGCTTTCAGCATATTGAAACAATATTGGTAAATCTTACTGATATGCTGTTTATAAAAAAAGAAATACAGTGCTGAAATTATAATGAGAATCTGCATTGTCGAATCTCCCCCTCATTGTGGAAGCCAGGCAATTTATACAATTTATACTATCTTCTAGAGCTATTTAAATTTTCTTTCATGTCATATGGTTTTGCGCTAGCATTTTTTTCCGAGTTCTGTTTTTTCGGCTCTGTTGTACCCTTGTTTCTTTTTTGAGTGCTGAGGATCATCTGAGTCAAACCCGTTAACTTTCACATGGTTTTCAATAAAGACCTTTGCAAAATGGCCAATTTAACAATGGCTTTAATGGAAAATATAGATTGCTTCCTTTTTGATTTAGACCTCACCCCTATGCTTGGGTTTTTTTGTCCCCTCAGCTTTAAACGAAAGAGGGTAGGTTTAGATGAGATATAGGAAAGAAAAACTTCACTATGAGGATGGTGAGGCACTAGAACAGGTTGCCCAGAGAAGTTGTGGATGCCCCATCCCTGGAAGTGTTCAAGCCCAGGTTGGATGGGGCTTTGAGCAACCTGGTCTGATGGAAGATGTCCCTGCCCATGGCAGGGGTTGGAACGAGATGGTCTTCAAGGTCCGTTCCAACCCAAACCATTGTATGATCCTATCTTACAATGCTTTCAATGATTTTTCTCAGTCTTTTCCTAGTACAAGCACAAGTACTGGGACAATTTGTCTGCATCTAATTATTTTTAAACTGCACTGAAAATCATTGTTATTTCTAGCAAGGTACTTGCAGTTGGTATCCTGAAAATTAAAACATTCAGTGGGAAATCCTGGCTCCGCTGGAGTTAAGGAAATATTCGCATTGAGTGAGCATTTTTTCCTGTATATCTAGGCATTAATATAATTAAACGTTAGATCCTGATTTGTCTCTAGCTCATCTTTAATAGAAATATTGATAATCTTTACTAGAAAGAGTAACTGTAGCTGTTACAGCTGATATTTTACAAAATGATAGTTTACTTTTTTCCAGGGAGATTCTCCTATATGGGATTTTTCTCCTGAGTCAGTCTAACTGAAGTGAAAGCGACAGTCCTGTTTAGTGATCTTATTTAAAGAATTGAGATGCCAAGTCCTTTTTCACTGGTGTCAGAGCCAATTTCTGCTGAGGCAGTAATAGCACCTGAAGCCAGGAGAGTTTTATAGGGCTCAGGTTTCCTTAAAAGCATTTCCTAGTGTTATTACTGTCTTTTATTATTGCATGCATTTTTAAAATATATTTTTCTGTAGTATCCAGCCACTTCAATATTTACTTAACTATTAAACTAACAGTATACAATATCTGAGCAAGTGACAATATGGTTTTGATGGATGAAGTGCATTTTTACTGCAGAAGAGGTGATTTCTACTCGCTTCACTTACAGGTGTTGACTGCCTGAAAGGAAGAAGACACAGAATAAAAAGGCAGTGAAGAGGCTGTACAGATATGATTTTCCTTGGGAAGCCATTTGTTGCTCTTTTGGGCTGCAGGTGGAAGGAAGTGTTGCTCTTTTCAAGCATATAATCGAAAAGCATCTGGAAAAGTGAAGGTAAGGGACTCAAGAAAGGGTTTTTTCAAACACTCATAGTGAATATGACAAATATTTCTGACTGCATCGTTGAGGCCTCATGTAAAAATGGAAACCCTATTTAATTCGTGTCATAGCTTTGCTCTCAGAGCGCTATTTCCAAAGGAGTCCTAATGCAGTAATGGGCAGGGCTGCTGATGGGAGTGATCTGTTTTACCCGCCGTGAGTTTTTTGAATGTAGCTTTTGTGTGTAATTTCTAAAAGTGTGGCTTTGCCTCGCTTCAGATGTGCCTCCCAGCTTCAGCAGGTCTAATACACAATTACACTTCTGGGCTCAGAAGGGAGCTCACTCTTTCTTCTCTGCCTTCACAGACCGAGTATTGGGTGGATTGGGGTATTAGAAAGTCTGGGTGGGTTTAGCATCCTTGAAAATGCCAGAAGCAGAGTAATTGTATGACTGGTACAGACTGCAAATGGGACTCTTTCGTCACTGCCCTCAGTGAATGAAATTTTTTTTTTCTACATTCAAGTCTAATACAGACTTTTTGATGTCACCATAGACCATTTCACCTTTGAGCTAAGCAGCAGCCTGAGTGGTAAGGTAGGCATAATTGGGGCAATTCATTCAAGTCCCCTTTAAAAGCGATACATTATACATGCACAACTTTTAAAAGGGACAATTGTAAAGACACATCTTAAAAAAAAAATGCTTTTGTGGCGAATAAAACAAAATTATTTCTTCATGCTCCTGTGCAAAGTGGGTGGCTACAAAGCATGTGCATAGATTTCTGGAGATACAATACAAAGGGGAGGATAATAATAACCTTTTTCTGTCGCCAAAGAGTCTGCACAAAGATTCCATCAGCATTTTGCACAGTATGATAAAAAATGCATTAAATCCTCAACATCAAAGGAGGTTCAAAGTGAAACAGAATCAAGCAGAATAAGGTACGCGTAAAGAAAAAAAATAGCTAAATGATATTAAGGAATCCAAGATAACTGCAAAATTAACAACACAATAGCTTATAGAGTCTGCTTCTGCTAACAAAAGACAATCTTTTACCACTTAGCATCTCCATTCAGTCCTGGAAAGAAAAGGTAATTACATTCTGGAATGAACAAAATAGTAAAAGCATGGTTTTACTATGATAATTTAAAATTTGAAGTTAAGATACTTGAACTCCGACCTCTCAATAAAGAGAGAGACTTCCTGTCTCTGCTGACACCATGATGGTGAGCTGATGCCAAAGGCAGCCTGAAGTCAAGAACAGGTCCCTGACTACATTTCTTGACTTAATATCGTCCTCACATCTACGTCTTGATGGGTATTCCTGAGGGAGACATTTGCAGGCTGCCTGGATGCAGGCAGAGCCCTTTGGGGAATGGTTGCATGCAGCACAGAGCGAGCCATCGGGATACGATACCTCTGTGCAATGGCACCACTGGCCAGAAAAGGCATGTAGGGATTTCCTGGAAAGCAGGATCCTTTCTGGAAAGGCTCCCCTAGCCCTTGCTGAAAGTAAAATTTGGAAGGTTTTTGCAAGTGCTGTGGCACGACGTAGCTTCTTGAACCCAGAGGTGGTCCGAAAGCTTTTTGCGGTAGGACAATGCATTTGCAGTTTATCATGAGCTTCTTCCAGAGAGCAGAAGCTGATAGAGCCGGTCACGGGTTTCGGTGTGAAAGCTGAATGCAAACAAATGTGTGCAGATTGCACTGTCAGCTCTTAAGTCAGGGAAAGAAAACGGCCTGGGGGCCAGGCAGTGAAATGCAGGAAACACAACTCTTTTCGACAGGGCAGTCCATTAGCTTGCACAAAGGTCTCCCAAAGGGAGTATCCAGCAGCTCTGAAACTAAGCAAGAAAAATCCTTCATTAGCAATGGCCGGAGAGACAGCCCTAAGAGGTCTTCCCCATGACAGAAATTCCCTGTATCGAACTCATATCTGACCTAAGCAAACTCCTCCTGTTGACTACAGGTCTGTCAATGCGCTTGCTTGGGTAGTTAGCACCGATGAGCCTGGCTTTGCTAAGACACCGTCCATCCATAAGGGACAATAACCACAGGCTTAAAGCACCCAGAAGCTGTACGCTACTCAGTCCCAAATGGAGGGTGGCTTAAGTCGGCTTTTAGCTTAAAATATTCATAAGCCTCTCAAATCCAAACCCCAAAGGCTTTGTTTTCAGCTACTGCTTCTCTGTAGGAACCATATTCTGGAGGCTTTTTCCCATGGAAGCCTCCTGCTTTGTCCTTCTAGTTGAAGCAAACTGAAACAGAACTATTTTGGGGGTTGCTTTTTGTTATTTTGCCATTTACAGCTACACATTTGTCTTCAAAAGCAAAGGTCAGAGGCTTGTATTAATTAGAAATACTTCAAAACCACGTATCTCTGAGCTCTTCAAAAGCCAGAATAATAAAGAACAGGTGAAAAGAGTTGCAGAAAAGGAGGTTAGGGAAGATGAAAATTATTTTAATACTTTTTTTTTTTTAGACTTCTTTCTATTATCCACATCCCTTACATACAGAGAAGTTTTAAATCAAGTAAATTAAACCTTAACATGGTTCGCCTTTGGACACAGTGCATAGGAAGAAACAGCTCCTGAGGTCACCGTGCTATTGCAGCAGCCCAGCAAGAGCCAATGTAATTTTGTTTAAATTCAAAACATGTTCTGGCAACACATGCCCACCTGCTAACCCTCTGGCTAAGAGTCAGGTCTGCAAAAGTAACATAAAGATTCAGCTTCTGGTGTGATTTTTTGTTTTTGCCCCTTCAGATGCCTCCAAGAGCTTTTCAGCTGCCTGAAGTAAGTTCTCAAACAACACAAGAAAATAGCTAATGAATGCAAGGGGGGAGGGAGGCAGAGTAAATGAAGGAAGGAAAAAGCTGGTCAAAGGGAGGAGGAGGATAGGGAAAAGAAAAGCGGAAGGCAATGTGTTATTGCCAAGTTTTTTTGGGGGAGGCTCTTCATTTTGGTTTTGGAATGCAGATGGGGGGATGGATGGGGGAGGCTCTTGGGGAAAAGCCTGGGGTAGGAGGAGGATGTTACTGAGTTGGGGGGTTGAAAGATCATAGTACCGATTATTTTATCAATAAAGCCTTAGGAAGATATTTAAATATTCTGATGTACCTTCAGATGTTTTTGGCAGTTCTGTGGTGTTTGCGTCCTTTGCGGAAAAAAAGGCAAACCCACCATGCATTCCTGGGGATTGGTTCCTCTGCCAAAAAAAAGAGGCAGTCTCCTTCATTTATCCTTGTTTTGTGCTTATGTACTCATGTTACAACATGATGAATTAATCGCATCTTACAATGCTACAGGTTGACTGCATCAAATTGGATGAGTGTAAAATATTTCAGTGCAGTAATTACCATATGTTTCAAAAAGGCTTTTCTGCATACAATATAGTACAGGTATATATGACCATAAGTAAAGAAGAAAAAAGAAAATTAGTACATGATTTTTAAGAAGAAAAACTTACATGAGAAACAGAATAACAGTTCTGATCGGGCAGGTTTAGGCTGGACATTAGGAAAAATTCCTTCCCCAAAAGGGCTGTCAAGCACTGGAAGGGGCTGCCCAGGGAAGGGGTCAAGTCCCCATCCCTTGAGGAATTTAAAAGCTGGGCAGATGAGGTGCTTAGGGACAGGGTTTAGTGGTGGGATGGCAGGGGCTATGGTTGGGCTTGATGATCTTAAAGGTCTTTTCCAACCTAAACAATTCAATGACTCTATCTATAATGAACAGAGAAAATATGGGACAGAAATACAGAGTCAAAAGTAAGCGTTGGGGAGAGTGGGAAGCGAGGGAGGCAGAGATAACGTAGTGAAGGCCTTACAAATGTTAACATATTAGATGTTGAAAATGGTACGTTGAACCAGGTGTATCTCCCTGAAGAAGGGAAGCAAAAGCCTGGCAGGGTAGGTGTAAGCATGCCTTATTGAGAACTGGGCTCAGTAAGGCCCTACTGGCCACCACCTATGGCAATGGAAACAGAGCTGTGTGCTGGTAGGAATTTGGTGCTTCAGAGGATGGTTGAAGTGATCAGAGTTTTGAGTTAAAACTCTGAATAATATCACTGTGGGACCTTGCAGCAGGCATTGGTATGCATGTGAGTTCAGCCTTGCATGGACAGAAATAGGTGTGAAGGTGTCCTTGGTCCTCCAGGAAAGCAGCTGGGCAGGGAAGGAAGCTGAGCCGCGCACCGAGAGGAGGAGGCAGACGCCGTAACTTAGGTTTTACAAGTGCAAATTGCACCCATAAAAAGGAATCTGTCTTTTTTAAGCATTTGGATTGCACTTTGTGGTGTTGGAGAATAAAAATTAAGAAGGAATTCCAAAGAATCATTTTGACAAAATGAATGTGTGTGAGCAAAGAGGGTGGTAGGATGCTAATTTTCACCTTAAATAATTTTAAAAATGAAATGCCAACTATGAAAGTACAGAGGTGGGAGAGGTGTTTGTAAGTTTTCTGTTTGTTTTAGAAAGGATATTTCCCCCCCGCCCCCCCCCCCCCCAGTTTGGACTACAGATGGTTCTCATGGGATTTGCTTTCAAACATAAGGGAGATATTCAGGCTTTCAGATTTCATTACCACTTCCTTTGTTATTGTGCCTTGAGGAGCTATAAATAACACATGGCTAATTTGTGAATATGGCATGTTCCAGGGGATGTGTGTATTTTAATCAGGGCACCTCCTGACATTTGGTAATTGCTTTACAGATTTGTTATATAATGTCATGATTATTAAGTTACTAAGAGGAAAAAAATCTAAATTTATGTGATCTAAAATCTGCCCTCATCGGACCCTTACAGCAGCTGTGCTCCTTACAGGTCTAACGGAGGACAGATTTTAAGTCGATGTGTCTATAAACTGGCATCTTTTTTCTATTTCTTATAGTTTCGGTAACATAATTACTCATTATGTTATTCTTGGCATCTCCCTTCTAATTAAAACTTTTTATTTGTGTGCATGTCACTGTTTGCTTTTAAGATATGTTTAAATTTTGTCCGGTAAGAAATGTTTTTATGTTGGAAGGTGTATATTTGTTGCTGGGGTTTTTTTCTTGGCCTGTTTGTAAGCACAAGCGTTGCGCAAGCATTCAGATTGCGAGCAGCTGTCTTGGAAAATCTGTGCAAAGTCACCATCCCCAAAATCCATTTTATTTCTGGAGGGACGGTAAATTATTTAAGCACTACATGTATAAACAAATTCCTTTTTATAGTTGGATCCTTTGAATGGAGATGGCTTAGTGCTAAAATGAGTTTTCCTCAGTCCTGGCCGGGAGGCAGCAGCACGATCAGGTGTCTGCATAAGCTTGCTTTGCGTTGTGTTTGAGGACACAGGTTTAGGGAAGAAAAGGCTCAGTTTGTATCCTGTCTGTGTATTTCCCTTAGCTGTACCTCACACAGAAAAGAGCGAGTTGTCTGGAGGGGACAGGATGAGCTGTGACCGTGGCAGCTGCGTGTTGGACCTTTCCCAGTAAGGGCTCACGGCCACAAACCAGCAGGTCAGAGCCAGCCCTTGAGATTTGTGTGCTTCATCTGCCAGTGCCTGTCATCTCACCTGGCTGTCGCTCACGTCTCGACAGAGACATCCCTGAATTGTAGCCCTTTGGGGTTATCAACAGTAATTTTCTTTATACCTACGTACTGGCATTTGGATTTCTGCATGAACGTCGTGCGCCACGGGCATATCTGCATTTGTTCTCTGAGAGCAAATAGACATTCAATAACTGCCTTTACTTTCTTCAGCATTCAAAATCAGGTTTCTTTTCCAAAACAGTTCTGAGGAGATCTTTTGTGTAACCCTGCTTTCCTGCAGCTGGGGCAGCCAGCCCCTGGAAACGGGCTGGGTAGTGATTTCCAGGTTCCATATAAGAACACCCTGCCAAAAAGAATAGGCATATGACGTGGATTAATAAATACTATTATCTCCCAATTTTTGGATCATCAAAAGCACAAGCAATGTGAAAATGTATCATATTTTATATATTGTAGCTATTGAGTATTCCATTTTTTCTTTTGCACACAGACACACATACCTGTCTGGGCTTCCAAAGCTATCCTACCTCTCTGGCTATACCCATTGCCATATAATGTTTAGGGTAGCCAGTAATTAATGTTTCAGCTATAGATTACTGTATTGTGGTGGTTCATTTATCTTCTTAGCCCACTGGATAAGGGCAATATGTGAAAACCAGCAGGTTGGGATGCCAGCATCTGCTAGTTAGCAGCTAAAGCAGGCAAGTAGTCTACAGCAAGAAGTTCATGCTATTAATTTGTATTTTTATCATTCATAAAATACACACACACACAGAGGCTATGATTTCTAGTATGCTTTTTGCTAGTCTGAATTAGTTTAGAAATATTTCTGGTTAGCCCATGAACTGCCTGGAACTGCAACTCTGTGTGCTTCGATGCTTATGTTATATTTTCCAAGTTATGCTACACCTAACCAATGCAATATTGCCATTTTGAGACTGATGCCAAGAAAAAAAAAGAAATATCGTAAAAGTCCACTAAAACCCTTGTGATTTCTTCTTCCCAGTTTTACTCTGGTTTTGTTGCAGCAAGTGCCCTATCAGCAACAGCTGCAACACCGGGTACAAAGGTGTGATTTGTCTGCCCAGCCAAATGTCCCTGTGCACGCCTGTACCAGCTGCCCCATCATCTCGCACGGAGCTTGCCCTGTCATCTCACGTGGTCCTTGCCCCACCGTCTCGCGTGGAGCTTGCCCCACCATCTCGCATGGTGCGTCCTGAGCCAGCGTTGCTGATGGCCAGGGCTGGATGACCATGGAAGGCTGCAGATGGGGCTCTTGCTGTCCCAACAGCTGATGATCGCAGCCACCTGTGATAGATGGTAACATCTGTCACTGCGGCATGAATTGGGGCAGCTTGGGCTGTACAAGGCTGGCTCAGACCAGGCAAGCTACCAAAAGTCTTGCCTTTCCTTTCCAGAGCTTCACCTCTGCTGGCATGTTGAAAACCTGCAGAGGCTCCAGGTGCTGTGGAGCTTGTATTTGCCTTCTGCAACATGGTGCTTACATTTTATGTTATTTTACATCAGTGTATCCCTCTGCCGCTGAGCCAGGAGGAGTGATGAGGTCGTCTGAAATACTTGCATTTGACGCCAGGATAAGGACACACCAGGGGCACGCTTAGGAACCAGAATGAGTCCCCATGGAGTAACGTGAGTGACTGCTCTGGCACTGTGCAATGTCACCCAAGAAAACTCACAATTGCTTTTGTGTTGCTTGATGCAGATCCTTGACTGTGGCTGGAGCCCGTGGCTTGGGGACAAATGGGAAAGGGACATTTCTGCAGGGTCTGATGGGGTAAGAGCTTCTGCTTTCCTGCTGGGCACCTGGCTCCATGTCAGCTTCTCCTGTCGAATGTTGGAGAATGCATTAGCCAAGTTTCCCAGAGGAAATCACTGCCCAGCACTTCCCCAACCCCTACTCCTTTGGACCCAAGTGTGGTATAGCCCTGCCAGCAGCCCTGGTAGGGCTCTTTTTAGTTATTATTTATTTCTTTTTTTGCTCTGTCTCTGTGCGTCATCAGGCTGCTTAAACAAATTACTTTTGAGGGTTATAATCTTCCTTACATGAATTGCTTCGCTGCAGTGTATCATAGACAACTCATTTAAGAAGCCGTAATAATTTCTTATTTGTAGGAAGCAGCATGTCCTCCCTTTGTAAGCTGTGCTATTTGTGAGCTCAAGTTTCCTATGGACTTCTTCCAATGAAACTCCATGTGTCGTGATCGAGAAGGACTGCATACGTGAGCATCATTTCAGGTAGATCCGATGCCTATGCACGCTCATACGCATGCTTCTATTGAGATGGAAATGCACTGATTTCAGTAGAAATATTCAAGGATGGAGCCCGTAATTTGTCACTATTACCTCTGAAAGACTTGTCTCCCATGTGGCTGTACAGTCTGCCGCAATAGCTGCCTCATCCGATGGTTGGTAGACAGATTGTGCATGAGGCCATCAGCTCTCGTGGTCCTGGCACGCGGCCCTTGCTCCCGGAGGGTGCGTTTCCCCTGGGCCAGCCAGCACATTCATTTACCCAGGCTCCACACGATGCGGATCTTGTCTCGGAAGATGCTTTATTTGCAGTGTAGACAGGCTTTTTTGATCATGTCGCGACATAGGTGCTCAGTTCCTACTCACAGTGTTGTGGTGGGATTTTTGTGGGTTTTTTGGAGTCCAAAGAAACTTCATTAATAAATCAGTCTGTCCTTTTCTTGAGAAAAAGGCAGCATTTCCTTATCAAAGGAAATATCGATAATATTGCTTTGCAAATAAGTTTTGTCGATTTTTGGGATCCTGGCCAGGCAATCACTGATGGGTGATATTGTGCTGGCTTTGGCTATGCAATACTATAACTAGCAATATTGCAGTTTTTTAGTGCCCATGGCCATAAAATAGAGACTTTCCCATCAAGTGGATTAAGGAACATCTTTGATGCTTCCATTCAAAGAATACCTCTTCCATGAGGTGAGCATTAACGAGACGGTAGTGTCAGGTTTTCACGACAAGGTTGCTAACTGAACAGATCATTAGAGAGAAAAGGATCAAAGCCGTTTCTACACGTTACATTTCAGGTAGACGCGAGTGTGTCACCGACAAAAAAGCTAAAGCAGCAAACTTCACACGAGGGGATGCTTGCTCCTCCTGTCTTTCTCTCCTTTGCAATTTCCTCTCAGTGAGTCACAAAATTCTTGAATTTTAAAGCTGTATTTTAAATATAACTCTGATAAGAGACTTAGGTATGTGACATCAAAAAAAGATGTTGCCTTCATTACTGGTGGGCAAGACCTAAATACAGC
>BOSO01017203.1:0-16569 GCA_018403395.1 Gorsachius goisagi | reverse complement strand
ATTTCTAGTCAGTGCAGTAAAATAGAAAGTTTTTGAAATAATTTTGCAAAATGTTCTTAGTGACACTGGAGTCCCAAGCACAAAATTACCATTGATTTAAATGGAAAAATAAGCTTATTTAGTGTGTAAACCTATAGTTCTTCTCTCCCCTGTGTCTTCTGGTAGGACATTCAGTGCTTTCTTGCAGGGATAGGGAATGCATAACCTAGAGCCCGATGGCATAAGGGGCTGATCCTCATCAGAGAACATTCTGCAGGCAAGAAAGGCCCTTACGTGACTTTAAAACATCTGTTGAATTTGTTGGATTAGCATTAATCACATCCATCTTTAAGCGCCTATCAGCTCCATGTACATCTCAAAGAAGCAAGAGCTGCACTGAAGTTAAATATTACCCAGTAGTACTGCAAGACATGTAGCCAAAGTCCTTCTCAAACTTTTTACAGATACTCCAACACATTTCAAGCGTTTGACAGAAAAGAATAGGCAAGGGCAACAATGATTGATCCGTGTTTTTAAGAAAAAAAAAATTGCAGCCATATTTCCACCGGGGGGTTCAGACGGACGTTGATATATTTATTGTGAAAGAGCCTGCGAGCGCTAGCCTTTGCATCACTAAAAATGTAGCCTGCTGCAAGAATTTACAGCTGTAATGTAAGATTCATAGCCACTCTCTTTATTTATGGGAAAAATCTCTTGCAGCTGAGTAAAGACATAAATATAAAATTAAATTACAAAAACTACTTTGAACTAGTGCTAAGGATACTCCTTAAACTTATGGGGCCAGGACAACATAAAACTAATGTTGAAACACAATTGAGATGAACAGGTTTTATTTACTCATCTGTTATGCCCAACTTCACTTTACAGCTAATATGTAAAATCACAGATTATTTGGGAGCATTTGCTACATAAGCATAAGAAAAGGACTCAAGGACAGCGCGTTAGACAAAGATGCATCCATGAATTTCTGTCATCATGATTTATGGTTTTCATGTCACTGTAAAATTATTTTTATAGTTTATTTTACTAGCGTATAGCGTGAGAGAACTTTATATGCTCTTGAAAAATAGCTTCATAAACCACAATAGTCTGTCACATGAGTTCTTTGAGTACGTAGATACAGGTCTGAATGTCTGCATTAGGTTAATATTATTTGTCCTTTTAGGTCACGGAAGACATTTTAAGTGTCTGGGATACTTTAGTATTCCTGTGAAGTGTCTGGGAAACTTTAATATTCCCATGATACGTTATGGACTGATGTGGGACTTTCTGCTTTCTCAGTCTTCCCGTTTTTTCTGCTAGGACATCTCATAGTGATCTGAAGTGTGAAACTAGGGAATGGAAATGTCTTCTGGGGGCAATCTGAATTTTCCTGGAGCATGATATCCCTTGTAGCTGCAGAGAGAACACTATAAAATAGATGATAGATGGGGACATTTGTTAGAAGAAAAAAAAAAAAAGGGAGACATGGAGAGACAAGACTCACTGTGTGGCCAAGAGCCTGCTTGGTGGCTTCAAGATGAATCATAGAATAGTTTGGGTTGGAAGGGACTTTTAAAGGTCACCCAGCCCAACCCCCCTGCAGGGAGCAGGGACACCTTTAACCAGATCAGGTTGCTCAGAGCCCCGTCCAACCTGGCCTTGGATATTTCCAAGGACGGGGCATCCACCACCTCTCTGGGCAATCTGTGCTAGTGTTTCACTACCCTGATTGTAAAAAATTTCTTCCTTATCAGCCCCCTTTAAGTACTGAAAGGCCACATAAGGTCTCCCTGGAGCCTTCTCTTCCCCAGGCTGGGCAACCCCAACTCTCCCAGCCTGTCCTCACAGGAGAGGGGTTCCACTCCTCCAATAATTTTTGTGGCCTCCTCTGGACCCACTCTGCCAGGTCCATGGATTTCATGGACTGAGGACCCCAGAGCTGGACATAGTGCTCCAGGTGGGGTCTCACCAGAGCGGAGCAGAGGGACAGAATCCCCTCCCTTGATCTGCTGAGCATGAGACAGGGATATGGCCACGTCTCAGTAGGAGGAAAATGGGAGAGAGCGCGGCAGGGCAAGACCGACTGTGGCTGGCGCTGGAGGGGATCCTGTGGTCACTCTCCCATCCATGGGCTGAGGAGCATGGGGGATCAGAGCAGCTTTCTCCCTCTAGCAGCCCCTTTCTAGAGAAAGGGGACAAAAGACAAGCCATCCCCATAAGCAATTGGTGTTAATGTTTTATTTTGGATAATGACGATCCACCGTCTCAATGTAGTGATTTTTCATCTCTAGATCTTAAAACTCTTTATCTCAATTTTGCAGGTTGCAAGACTGATTAATTACACTAGCAGCATTATTATAATTAGTGCTGATTATTCTCTGTGCTTTCTCTTCTTTAATCATCCTACTTCTGAACCCGTTAATTGGGACTAAATCCCTATTTATCAAATACTGTAGGTTTTAGCATCTGAAGACAGTGGGGTTTGCTTAAGTCTTTCCACCTTGAACTCAAGCATTGTTATAAAAGCTTTAGGAATAGATCTGTGGGATTATACTGATTATAACTAGATCAGAATTTGGCGCTTTTTTAATATATATATATATATCTCATTTGAGCTCCTGGAGGTCTGAACATTTTGGAAGGGGGCCAGGGGGAAGCAGCAGCACTACCCATGCTCAGGTCACGCTGATTCGATGCGTAGGCTGTTCGAAGTGACCCGTTTAGTCTATCCAGAACAGTTATCACACAAGATGAAGAGGAACTGCCATTTAAAATTTACAAGGACAAGGGAAAGACCTTTCTTCTCATCTTCTAGACTTCATGTCAAGACCTTCGTGCCACCAGTTTTTGCTTCTTCAGGAGAAAATTTATCAAAGTTATCAAAATGGGGACTCTCATCTGCTTTTTCTGCCTGCTGGGCCAGCATAGGCGATGCCTTGGTTTTCTTTTCCCTCTCCCCAGCAAGTTTTTTTTTTTCCCTCTACCCCAACAGGTAGCTGTGAAGCCCAAAGATGTATGGTTTGCCCCATGCTCCAGCCCCCTGGCTCAGTACTGAGGAGCAGCTGTTGACTCCTCGTAGCAGTAAGGTTTCTAGCTTGCTCTTAGTAGAACTTGGTTACATTCTGGCCATTTGTCAAATGTTTTGATGTTATAGCTAGCACTTTATTTAAAAATCTAGGGAAAAAAAGATGAAGAATAATGTACTGGAGACTCATAAATTACCTACCGTATTTACACTGTTGCTCAGTAACAGAGTCTGAGTTAAATGATCAGGGACAGTACTTTGTTGGCCAACCCAGAGAAGCTTGAATTATCTCTAATCAAGAGTTGTCAGGAAAAAAGAAAATACATGGAAGCAATATGTGAATATTCTTCAAAACTTAAATGATACAAAATCTGCAGAAATAAGGACCGTAAAATACCTGTTCCTTATGTACTCTTTGTATTATCAAAGCCTGGTTATGATGATATATCGTACCGTGACAGGAGGAAAAAAAAATACCAAACATATGGCTGTGGTGGAAGGATGTAAGAAAGGGAAGCAAGCAATACTTGCTTCATCTCAAATATTTCAGTAGGTCTGGAGTCCTTCATTACCAGCTTTCTGTTGGAGTTTTTTGCTTTTCTCCCCCTCCAACTCCTGTAAAAATACTCACTAATGATGATGAATAGTTTTTTTTCTATTTTCAGTTGCCCCTATACGAAGATCTTTCTCTGGCACACGTATCATCTAAATGTCTGCTGAGCTCTATGACTTACTGTGATTGCTTTCATTAAGGGAATCCTATTACTCATTTGGTTCTAATTGTTGCATAATTTTTGTGTTAAAATCTTCTCTATTTCAGATTGATATAAAAATTCAAGGGTATAAGGGACAGATGCTCAGGCGTGTTATATTGGCCTAAGAGCCAGCTGGGTGCAGTCAGGTGTTGACAGCTCAGACAGGGACAGTCCTGGTGAGAAGATGGGAGCAATGGACCCAATCTGGTCCTGCAAGCTATGGACCAAAACTGGGAGTCACCGGTGCACAAGCATAGGAGAGGACCAAGCCAGGGATCTGCTCACAAGGCACCAAAAACTGGGAAACAGGTAAAATGCTACTTTCTGTTATTTGTTGCGTTTGGGCGGGTTTGGGGTTTTTTTTTCTTGTTGTTGTTGGGGTTTTTATATCAAATTTTAGTATCAAAATTTAGCAACATTTCAATATTTTTCTCCTACTGGTGCTGCTATCTTTGCTGCTTTGATAGGTTGATAGCATCAGGGAGTTTCCTTTCAGCTTCCCCCCACCTCAGTCAGATAGTCATTCTCTAAGGACTGGGAAAGCCAATGTCATTCTCTGTAATTCACTCATTAGGATCGTTTTTTTCTTCATCATTTTGGTAGCTGTAGCAACTCTTCTCAGAGCAAAAAGAAACATAAGGGGGAAAAGTCACATCCTGGTCCCATCCCAACCCACTGCTTAGTCAAGTGGCTTGCTGCAGATCATCTTTAATGGTTCATCATACTTAATTGGAACAGGAAACATTTGGGACTGTGTCAAACTCATTTCTGTAGCTGTAGCCTACGGTGTCTTCACAAACTTCTGCAAATGACATGGCTGTGCAATGCCCTATACTCAGAGCTGTATACAAAGGGATGATCCAGACCCTTTACAGTTGGTTCTTTGACAGCATCCCTGTTTTGGAGCATTTCCCCCTACACAGTCCTCTGAATCACCCGCTGGCCTTACCTTGTTCAGCTGTGCATCTCAAATGTATTTGGACTTTGTTTAAACTTGATGGTTAAGTTACTCTCATGATTGTCTCACTGAAGTTGTGTTTAATCTTTTCTCTGTGTGGAAAAAAAAGTAATCATTTTTATATGGTGACTCATCTCCTCGATTTAGCATTGCCATATGCTGTTGATTGCTTATTTAAATGGCATTAATATAAAATGTTGAAGTTTGGTTTTGCTGACATTATTTGGGGGGTGGTGCATTGGTTGTCATATGGGATGTTTAACTGCACTCACTGGAGATTCAGCATGTATTATTTTTTTATTGGAGGAGAAATACTTGCCTGGTGAACAAGTTTATAGTGAGAAGGAAAAATTAATCTCTAGACTTAAAGGATCTTTATTAAAGGGGAGAAGCATGCAGCTTTCCCTTATCTCAAGTAGTGTTTGACTGTTTGCCCTCAACTGTTTATTTGTACTCCACTTGCCATCAACCCAAGTTCTCTGCTTCATTCCTTCCTTCTTTAAGTAGGCAGCAGGAATCCCATGGTTCTCTTTTAGATTCATTCTCTTTTTCAGACAAACTTCACCCATGGTGTTCTGTTTCTATCATTTGGAGATGTTTTTTGGTGGGAGAAGAAAACCCAGTTTTTTCAAGTGCTCATTTTCCAGTCACGATCTTGAGCTCTCTTCTTTCTAATTTTCCATGAATCCAAAAAAATCATTCTTTGGTTGGTGTCACTGCAAAATAAAAACCCAAGCAACTTCTGCTGAGGTTACCCAGTAATTCTTTCCCATTGTAATCCCAATGACAAAGTTTGAGTCCGGTTTTCAGGCTGATGATCTCTCATCAGGTCCCTGCAAATAGAAAACAATGAGATGAGAGAAGAAATGGGAGATGGTACAAATGTATCTTTTTTTTTTTTTTCTCCTGACCTTTCAAATCTAAGATGCTGCTGCATTTTAAATGACAAGGCATGAGCTGGGGGAGGGACCTAAAATGATGTTATACATGCAATTAACCTA
The DNA here is from genome assembly GCA_018403395.1 of Gorsachius goisagi. Taxonomy (NCBI): domain Eukaryota; kingdom Metazoa; phylum Chordata; class Aves; order Pelecaniformes; family Ardeidae; genus Gorsachius; species Gorsachius goisagi. Next base: position 10,848 of record BOSO01017203.1, on the reverse strand, counting down.
TGTAAGTTTTCCTAATATTTCTATCCTTTCTGATTGCCGTAAATTCACCTGGGTTTTGTTGTTGTTGTTTTTATTACCTTTTTTAGTTCTATTTGTTCTTACTACAAATACCGGTTCATGGTTGCCTGCTTTACTAATTCCCATAGTTGCTGGCTTGTGAAATGTGGGCAATACCCTCCCAGCTTCTGTGTAAAGAGTCTTTAAAACCCCTCCATCCCCACAGGTGGATTAAAATGCCACAGAACTTCAAACCTTTGTTAAAGACACAAATGTATAATTTGTGGTAGGGTGATTTTTTTTTTTCCACAGTTGCTGATACTTTCTAGTTTAAGTTTTTTAAGGGCTTTTGGCTACAGCAGTGGGGAACGCTTGGCAGGATCTGGTTCATAGACTGAGTTACTGACAGCTGGGCAGGTATTTGTTATTGGCATATGTAAAATAAGACCTGACATTGAGGCAATACAGAAATAAGAGTAGTATTTCACCTTACCCTGGATTCACAGTCACATTGTGGTGATCTACAGTCCACTTTATATTTTTAAACCAAAAGCCGTGCTACTGAACCTCTGTTACACTCCCATATTACCTCCGCTGAAGTAGACTTGGCCCAATGTCTCCCAAAATCTTCTCTTGCTTTAGGCATCTGAGCAACCAAAGAACTCCGTGTAAGTAGCAAATTATCCAGTCCTGTATCATTTGTTTAAATCACACGTGTATTGAACTGTCTTCGTGACTGTCTGGGTGTGCATTCAACCTGTCTCTCTGCTGAATTTAAAGAGAATGGTACAGGTGTAGGCAGGCACTATCGTTACCCCTGTGTTGATCCCTGCTGGGTGGTGGCACATAAGTGGGAACAAATTAAAAGGGAAACAGGGTGTTCTTCAGTATTAGTTGTGAATTGGAAGCACAGGTGGAACAAAGACAGTGATATTAATCTGTCCGCCTAGGCTGAAGGCAAAAATAAGAAAAATATTGTTTTGTTCTGTTTTTAACATCGTTGGAATCAGTAATGCATCGCTTCCTTATGAGAAATGACTCATGCTCCTTCCTTCCAATCATGTCACTTTTGTAATGAGTTTTTATTAGATAACCTATTTTCTGTAAATCAGATCTGCAATATCATAGCCCAGACTTCTCAACAGATATCAAACCATCTTCTCTGTAAGAATACTTATTAAATTATTTATTTCTGCTCGGAAATAAGTACTTCACAGTCAAGCAAGGATTGTAAGCGAAGTAATATTTAAAATAGAATTAGGAATATAAAAATGGTTTTTCCAATCCTTAGTTAAGTTTTCTTCCTTGTCATACGAACACTTCATCTTAAATCTATGCTTAAATCTTTCTCATTTAGGACTCAATGCCCAAGTCCATTGGTGGGGTAATACAGACATACCTCATAGCCAACTGGTACAGGAGATCAGCAACCTTCAGAGAATATGAAGTAAGCAAACTTCTGACTCTGTAAGTCCTTAGTTAATTATGTGAAAGAATGTGATGCTCTGATTTGTGCCATACCAGTGCACATGGGGCTTCAAGAGCAACGCAGCATCAATTATTTAAATATTTGTTGTTTGGCAGAAGGTTTAGGAATTTTATCCTGAGATATTCCAGCATTCTTATATTAATACACCAAAGTTTTCACTTTTGTACTTTGTCTCTTCTTTGCACTTAGTTTGCACTGACCGTAGAAGCACCTCTACCTTGAAGGTAGGTGTCACCAAAAAATTTTGCACAATTTTGAGCCGCAGTTTCACAGCTTCTTAAAAGCTTTAGCAAAGATTCTTACGGAATATGAGAGCTGATTTCCTGGGCAAATGACAAAAGTTATTCTTTTTATTGGGTTTAATTCTATCTCTGAGGATTTAATTGAGAAGCAATTCTTTTTTCTGTTTGCGTGTTTTCATCAACAAAATCTCATCGCTTCATATTAAATATAGGTGTATTTTTAGAGACTAAACCCTTTCAGTTGAGGGCCTTAAACTGTAAAGAATGAAAGTTTGATTAACTGGTCTGTGCTATTCACAGTTCCGGAGACCTTATGCCCTTTTCTTACTTAAAACAACATGGGTAAGGAATTAATTTTCTTCTGTATTGCCAAGCGTAGAGATGCACAGACGGACAGCAGGTCCTCGAGAAGCTTCACCATACAAAAGTAGTTTTGCTTGCAGCAGTAGTGGGGGACACAGAAGACAGACTTGGCATCTTATTCCCTGGCCAAAATAAGGTTTGCTCCTCGGAAGCGAATTAATAAGCTTTAGCTATTTTTCTGTAAACCGTCAATGGAGAAAAGGTCCTATAGGGTTTTTTTTACCCAAAAGTCACTAGGCAAAGGGGATGGTTTTTAGCTGCCTGTGCTTACCAATCTCTGAATTCATTTTCATCTATTACCTTTTTGCGGGTTATCTGAAGTTCATTAGTTTTCCCCTTTATATGGGGGGGAGGAGGGTTTTAACATTTAATACCTTTGGCTATTTTTGTTCTGTATGGTCAAATATTTTTTTGCTTGGCTACTAAAATATCATTTTGTAGTCCTTTTTGGATAGCCATCAGAACCGTGTGAACTATTCTGCTCAAAAGAACGGTATGAACAATAGCAGAGGAAAGGACGGCTTCTGAAAGCATGGCATCAGATGGATTTATTTTCAGCCTAGAGCTTTTAAACCATTCTTACTGTTCTCCAAATAATTCCAACATTATATATAAAAATAATCACAAAGAATGCCATGTTTTATCAAAGGTACATGATCTTTTTGTTATATTAATGCACAGTTTAATGAGAGAACACTAAAATAGGATCAGTCACATGAATTTTTTTAAGCTATATTCCGCACATTGTCAGGTTTTGAAGAAAAGTAAAAGAGGTTTGTAGCTTATCTTTCAGCTATACACTAGATGGCTTCTCATGGTTAGTTCAAGTATAAATGGCAAAAGGTTTGGGTTTTTTTTTTCCTTCTGAATTGCTTGGGTAAGTAGGTATCAGTTTCAATCAACTCTTCATTACACACCGATTACAAGGAATATTTGGAATTACATATAAACCTACTGCATTCTCTCAGTGCTTTATAACTTGGTATTTCATTATTTGAATACTTTTTATTATCTTTGCAAAGAGAACAATACAAATGATGAATTCAATCTTGATTCATATTTGCAATGGTATCAAAATCTCCTTCCCTCAAGCTATTAAATGTACATTTATTCTTTAACATAATAGAGAAAACAAAACACACTGAGTAACATGCAGTTTTCTTTGTCCCTCTGCCCTGGGCTCAGATCTTTTGCTTTGTTTTAATGTTTTATGGTGTTAAAACAATTTCTTTTTCTGGTGGGATTCCTGCACTGAAGGATAATAATTAGGCTGGATATTTCAATCCAAATACTGGAAGGCTAAAGAATAAGATAAGAAATAGAAATGAGGATGCAATTACCGAGCAAGCGTGTACATCCTGGGCAATGTTTGTTGATGATTCCAGCAGCGTGGTAGGATTCAAGGGCCCATAGTGGCAAAAAATAAAGCATGCCACTTAAATTTAAATCTGTATTTGCACATCATATTAACTCTTCTTCCAGGCTTCTCTAGGATTCTGGCACATCTTAAATGTTTTATTGAACTGAGACCGTAACTGTGACATAGGGAATTGATGATGATGAATTGTCATATTAGCCAGCGGGTGTCAACAAGGCATATTGAAAAGGTACAAGGTTCTTGGAGTAGGTGAGCTAAAATAATAACAATTTATGAAATAAGGACCTTTTGTATAGCAAACAGAGTTTTTTTGCAATTAGAAAGGCCCAGCCTCTTTGTCCTCACTACTAAGAAGTATATAAGAAGCTAGGAACTAATTACAGTTGGCCAGCAAATTCCCAGTATGAGAGAGATTCTTGTTCTTGTGTATTTGGTCTGTATGTCTCTGACCTGGCTTATCACATTGATCTAAGAGTAGTCATGGAACAGTTTTTCTTTTTGTATTTTCTTCTTTCTTTTTTCCCTCTCCTTTCTTCCCCTCCCCATCCCTCTCTGACTTTAGCAGCAGTAAACTGTTGCTTTAAACTGTGCCTAAGTGGATTTGATCCTAAGGATCACTCACACCTGAGAGCCAGAGAGAGAAGAGTTCAAGACAGAATCATAGAATCGTTTAGGTTGGAAAAGCCCTTTAAGATCATCAAGTCCAATCGTTAACCTAACCCTGCCATCCCACCACTAAACCCTGGCCCTAAGCACCTCATCTACCCTTCTTTTAAATACCTCTAGGGATGGGGACTCAACCACCTCCCTGGGCAGCCCCTTCCAGAGCCTGACAGCCCTTTCTGAAGGGCATCCAGTGGGGGGTACCACAACCCCAGGCATGGAGCAAAAGAAGCCAAAGAGGGGTTACCTCTGGGGTCAGACAGCACTTGTGATAGATAACCCCATCCTGGGGCGGAGAGGAGAACCCAAGGAGATGTTTGCAAAGACCAGTCCTCCCAGAGGCTGTCTGGGACTGGGAAGAACAGGAATCTGTGTAAGCGGCGCCTGGACACTCTACAGATGGATGCTCAGAGGGATACAGGGACTGTTGCAATGAGGCGCAGGAGTAAAGGGAATTTATTCTGAGAGGGAAAAGGTACCAAATTTGGGGGTCTGCATCCACCAAGATAAATTCCCCCATGGGACACCCCGCAGCCGGAGGAAACCAGGGGGCCACTCGGAGCATTGGGTAACCCAGATTCCTTCCACATGCTTAGTGGGAGATGTTTTCTCTGGGGAAAAAGAATAAGAAAAAAAAAAAAACCAATCCAGCTCTTTCTGCAGGATTCATGGGAGTGGCCCACACACAAAACAAGGTGAGAAGGGAACGGGCTCTTCTGGCTGCCGCACTCGGGCCAGAACATCCCGTGACTTCTGACAAATAAGAAATGAAAGACAAATGTTTGGGACTGACGCTGACGCCGCTGCGCGTTACCCCATCAGATCAAGGCATGAGCTGGGGGTCGTGACCAGCACATTCCCACATGAAGCAGTGCGATGAAAATCTGTATTTCTTCTGCGTGATGGATGCCCGTAGCTCCAAATCTCATCCGAATGCTCTGTGCACAAGAGCAAAACCTCTGGATATGCTATGCAGTAAAGAAGACGTGGGCAAGTCACGCCCCTCCAGATAATCCGTTGTTCAAAGTGAAAGCTCACCACAGAAATTTGGAAAGGGCGAGGGGGTGGGGGAGTGGGTCAGGACTCTTATTATGCTTGGAAACTATTTAAATATGTCAATATTAAAGGAGCATAATTACCACTCAAGCAATTCCAGCAAACAAGTCGGTAACAGCGCCTACTTTACGGGAAGTGCATTTCCTCTTGGCAATCTTCTGGCTGGGAATTATCGAGTGCTCCCCTCCATCCGCTTCATCGCTGGCACCGGGGGGGGGGGGGTGGGGGGCCAGCATCTTCCAGCCAAGCAGGGCCATGGAGGGATGTGTGCTGGGGTGCACGTGACTGCACACGGGGGACCATGCTGGGCAACGTCACCCACTTGGAAGTGATGCCCTAACCCCCGAGCGAGGTCTGCTGTGGGTCTGGGGACGTTGTGGTGCTGAGGAGCCCCATCCCATGCTCTCCTTGGGGTTAGCGCCGACCGTCATTTCACCCAGAGTAGCTCGGTGCTCCTCTGCTTCCCAGAGCATCTGCCCAGAGCATCCGTTGCAGCCGCGCTGTGGGAAGAATCGGAGAAAAACTGCGGTTAAGAGACCGGACTCCGTACTCAGCTCTCCTGAGTCAGCTCCCAGCGACGCCGATGTCCCGTGTAGCGCCAGGCGAGTTGCTTCACCCTCGGTGATGCCGGCTCCCACCTTATCGAACCTTCTGCGGTCAGTTGTGTGGCAATGCAGAGTCGTGCTCTGCCTTGGGGAAGTTACTAATGGTTTTTGACTCCTTCTGTTTTGAAAACACTGAACCCAAACGCGAGGTGCCTTGAATCATTAGTCATCGAAGGAAACGGCAGCTTCCCAAAGCTGCTGAGAACCTTGCCAGGGCTGCTGGGAGGGGACAACCTCTCCCAGCCTATGAGGGATGCTTGGGGCGCATCCGGGCTGGCACGTGGTCCAGGGAGACGCCAAAACCAGACAATTCCCATGAACACAACCCATCTCATGGGAAAGGTACCCTGTTGAGTGGTCACCCTGCAGCCTTGCCCTCTGGGATCACCCATGGGTGCTGCTGACCTCTCAGCTACCTAATGCCACTTACATAACAACCCTCCAAGAACTAAGGACACCAAAAAGTAATCTTCAGCCAAAGTGGTGGCAATTAACCTCATCGCTCATTAGCTAAGGTCTGTCCCTAATCCTTATTATTATGTGCATTTTCCAGCATCCCTATGTGTTGTTGGAAGTGCTTTCATCCACACTTTGCAGATGATGAACCAAGATTTTGGGGATCTATGCCAGACCACCCAAGAGACTCACCCATCTTCACCGAGACGCCGGCCCACTCTCCCCTCTTCTGGGACCCAACACTGGGCAACAGCAGTGGTCACAGTCCATCCTTCATCAAAGACAGGTCCCAAAGTCTGCGTGGGACAATGTGATGCTCAGGTGAAGTGCAGGCATTTGGGTTTGGTCGCTGGGCTTTTCATATTCCTGATTTGGCCACCACTTGGACTAGTTTTGAATTGCATTGACTCAACGTTGCCCAAGATAGTCTTCCAAGCCCAAGGTGAAGTGTGGAGTGCTTGTTATTGTTTATAATATATGGACCATGGCTTTTAAATTCGTTACAAACACTTGAATATTTTTAATTAAGTCCTTTTTTTTTTTTTTTTGCAATATCCACCCAAGTTGAGTCTTAATCCCATCTAATGGCTGCAGAGGAGCTAGAACGAAAGATTAGCTCATGTTTAACGTCCGGTTAATGCCTGAAAGGCATCTTGAAAATGTAAAATGCCACAGAAATGCTGAATAATCTTATTTTTGTTGTCAACACTCCCCTTGAGCAATGCCCTTACGCCTGACAAATGCTCACTGCAAGTGAAGCAAACGTCCTCTCATTATATTTGAACAAACAAATCTCATGCCCTGATGTACAGAAAGCCCACGGTGACGGTGCCTGGCTAGCGGGGGACATTATTTTACTGGGCTGCCCCATTTTTGGGTCGCCGCAGAATTTCTCATTGCGAAGCTCAAATCTCTGCCTGTTGCTCGATCGCTGCCTGCAGGAGCTGTGGCTGGGCAAGGTCCAGCCTCCAGTGCCCCAGCATAAAGGTAACAGATGGGGTCCTGCATCGGCATCCCGGGGGGAGAACTTGAGCTGAGTGGCTTCATTTTCCTGCATTTCACCCTTCCTGAAGGGCGTTGGGCAAGCGTTACGCTTAATCTTTGCTGAAAAGCCACCACTGGGACGGCAAATATTTTAAAGTGTATTTTTTCTATCATATTTTGCCCATGTGGCGGGTGGGGGAAGCCCCATTCCCTGCATCCAGGGGACACCCCGCTCCATATTCATTATTTTTCTGTTGCATCCCTCAGATGATACCAACCGCTCCCATAGCTGTATCCCTGTATTTCTCCCCAAACAGCCCCAACTCATGGCACTGGGGGGAGCCGGGGCTGCCCGCGGCTGCACGCCCCGTGCCGCATTGATCGGCACGGTAATTCCTCCAGCGGCGCGGGGCACGCTGTGCATTAATCTGCTCCCGTTAGCTGTAATTTGATAACATTAATGCTTGGAGCCCGGCCTGCAGGAGCATATGGATGGCTTCCCACTTGCCCCAGGCTCCTGCTCTTTCTCACGGCACGCTGTGACGCAGGGCCGGGCGCCGTAATGCGTGTGGTTTAGGGCGGGGGGAAGTCTCTTAATGTGGGTAAATGCACTCAGGAAGTCAGTTGCGCACAAAAAAAAAAAAAAAATATCAACAAAACCTTAGAGGAGGCGACGGGGGAAGGTCCTTTCCACCAGGCTGCCAGGCTGCTCTGGGGTTGGAGTGGTGATGGACCCTCGCAGCCATCACAGCGTCGGGTTCCAGATAATTACGGCGAGTTACAGAGTTGACATGGGCCATAACTCAGCACAGGACAGACCTGGACCTGTTGGAGCGGGGCCAGAAGAGGCCACAGCCATGGCCAGAGGGCTGGAACAGCTCTGCTGGGAGGCCAGGCTGGGAGAGTTGGGGTTGTTCAGCCTGGAGAAGAGGAGGCTCCGGGCAGACCTGATTGTGGCCGTTCAGGGCTTAAAGGGGGCTTAGAAGAAAGATGGGGATGGACTTTTTAGTAGGGCCTGTAGCGATAGGACAAGGGGTGATGGTTTGAAACTAAAGGAGGGGAGATTCAGACTGGAGAGAAAAGAAAGAAATTGTTTACGCTGAGGGTGGTGAGGCACTGGGACAGGTTGCCCAGAGAGGTGGTGGATGCCCCATCCCTGGGAACATTCCAGGTCAGACTGGACAGGGCTCTGAGCAACCTGATGGGGTTGAAGATGTCCCTGCTCATTGCGGGGGGGTTGGGTTAGATGACTTCAAAGGTTCCTTCCCACTCAAACCATTATATGGTTCTATGAACAATGACACAAATGAACTCCATGGTGGCAAACACCAAGTGCCTCCATCAGGGTCGAAAGTCTCAGGTGTACGGAGGAGCTGCTCGGTGATCTGAGGACAAACGCTGTGCTGATGGCTACGCCAAGGCAGGGAGCTTGTTCCCAAGCAGGATGGCAGGAAGGATGCTGATGATTTACAGCATGGACCAGACTTTTCTGATTTGATCCCATGAACCCACCGCGATGCCTTAATATTGCCTGGTCAGTGCAGAAGAGGTGGAGGAGGCCAGAGAGCACAGCCATGTCTGCACCAGCGCTACCCCCAGCAGCACGTGCCGGGTGGCCTCAGGGGACTCTCTGCATCTGCAGTAGGTGCAGGGGTGTAGAGGGGAGGTGAAGACGTTGCACACCAAGGGGGGATGTAAAGAGGTGCGTGCTAACGAGAGAAGAGGCCCCCATGTAATGGTGATGTCCCCGTGCTTTTCTGCCTCCCAGGTTATTCAGAAACTCGCAGAGAAAATAAGCATCGGGTTAGCGTTGGCTTTTCACAAGAGACCTGAGCCTGCGGAGAGGGCTGCTGCGAGCCTCATGGGGGAAATCACAGCTTCTGGCTCCCACCGCCCCGGGAAGCTCGCCCCTCACCGGCGGAGGTCACGGTCCTGGACCATAGAATCATAGAATCACTTTGGTTGGAAAAGACCTTTCAGATCATCGAGTCCAACCTTTAACCTAACCCTGCCATCACACTACTAAACCCTAAGCACCTCATCCATCCTTCTTTTAGATACCTCCAGGGATGAGGACTCCACCACCTCCCTGGGCAGCCCATTCCAGAGCCTCACAACCCTTTCTGTGAAGAAATTTTTCCCAATGTCCAACCTAAACCTGCCCTGGCACAACTTTAAACCATTCCCCCTCGTCCTATCGTCTGTTACCAGGGAGAAGAAGCCGATCCCCACCTCGCTACATCCTCCTGTCAGGTAGTCGTAGAGGGCGATCCAGGGCTGTGTTGGCCTTGTCCCAACTGTAATTAAGTTACGGGCAATCACTTGAGTCTGGGGATTAATTTTTAGACAGCCAAAATTAGGAGGGATTAATCCCAGCCAAAATGTGCAACTTTTGGCCCTATACATTATAAAGGATTATATCACGTTGTCCTGAGAAGAGAGGCTGGTCCTTGATGGTTGCTCCACCTTCATCACTCCTGGTGGCCACAGGGGGCATGGGCATGGGAAATTTGGGTTACTCCCTGCTCTGGCTGGATGACAGAATCCCGCAGTCTTTCTTGCCCTTTCCTGATGGACGTAGCTCAGTAAGGATGGACTTTCTCAAGGTGGGCCAATAGTAGCTGCTGGCTGAAATCAAGTTCCTTTGAATGTAAGGTCTGTTAGGGAACCAAACCTAATGTAGATGGAAACAGAGGAGCTGGAAGCTTGAATCCTTTGAGATCAATGCTAAAACTGCTGTTGTATTTGGTAGGGCCAGAGCAAGAAGAACCCAGTTGTGTTACAGGGAGTAATCATTCCCCTAGAGCGGTGGCTCCTGCGAAAGAGAGATTTCTGGCTGTAATCCCAACAGTATTACGCTCGGAGAGAAGGCTGAGACAGTAAGGCTGAGGAAGCTTGATAATTCCTGTCTCTTTTATTTGTTTGATGGAAAATTATCAAGGATCGGCTGGGAAAAGTAGTTGTTCTTTTCGGTCTCATACATAAATGTTATCCCAGAAAATAATTTCTCTTCCCTGTAATAAATCTTGGGGAGGAACTTCTCTGTCAGGCATTTTACCCCAGCTGTCAGCTGAGATAGATGGGTAGAAAGATGTAGAAACAAAATAAGGAGATTTAAAAATAATCTAGATTCCATTTCTCTTATCAGGCATAATTTAAAGTGAGCCTAACCATCCGCATTTCATTGCCTGCAGACAAAACAAGGGGTAACATATATCCCTTCAGAAGCACTTGAGATGATTAAGAGAAAGGCTTTCGTAGGAGCATATTTCCTTGAATAAACACCAGCTCTCCTTCCCCCGTACCCCACCACGGTGAGCTTGACATCTTGCAAAGTGAATTTCAGATGGAAAAAATAAACTGGGAGTGCAAAAACACACCAAGGAAAGAGGATCGGCTCCTCAGGCAACGCAAGGTCTCCAGGGAGACCCACGCCAGCCCGGTTTTCAAGCAAATATTAAATATCCAGCTCTGAACGGCCTCAGACACCCTCAGCCTGGGAAGCCCCGCCGAGGCCGAGCATCTTGCTCGCGTCGTGCTTTCATATGGATGCAAGCTTGGATTTTAACCAAAGCACTCTAATGGAGATTAAACAACTCCACAAGCAGCTGCTCT
>BOSO01017202.1:0-28181 GCA_018403395.1 Gorsachius goisagi | reverse complement strand
AAACTTTCAAGGCCAGGTTGGACGGGGCTCTGAGCAACCTGATCTAGTTAACGGTGTCCCTGGTCACTGCAGGGGGGTTGGACTAGATGACCTCTAGGGGTCCCTTCCAACCTGAAACCTTCTATGATTCTATGATTCTATGATATATTTGGGCAGATTAATGTTAACATTTATTTTTCTTCTCCTTAACACAATGACTAATATGTTCCTCTGCACAAGGTGACAAAAGTTAGGTTCCTACTACCTCTATTTGTTAGAAAATAATGGGAGCGTTAAACTGTCCTGTAATATGGTATAAATTCTTACCCTGATGAGCATGGTGGTTTTATTAAATGGATCTTAACATTTAATCTAACTCATGTCACTATCAATTATCTATCAGTCAGCAGGAAGGTTCAAGAGTCTTCATATTATGTTTATACACATAACCAGTAGGAGAATTATCAAAGTGCCCACCAATGATCCTATCACATACAAAACATATGATAGTACATAATTTCCAGTCTCATTCATTATTGTTTTTATGAAGATAGTCTAGTTTTTGAGCATATTGGAAACAATATGTAAACATATTTTACTTTTTAAAAAATAATCTCTATTTTCTATATAAATGTTCCCATTGCTCTTTTCCAGTGCATTTTATCAATACAATCAATTAAAGAGTTTATTCAAGATTAGTATAGTATCTGGGTCATCCTCTTTTTTTTTTTTTTATGTGAAGGAAAAACCAGTTATATAGATTGATATCTGGATGCCTAGGCCTAGTATAATCAAGCAGTAACAACTGCATGAGCATTAATTTTATTGAGATATGAACTCTGAAGCTTTATTACCAACCAGTCATCACCAGTAGGTGATAAAATGCAAGTAACTCTGGTAAGTCAAGAAAATCTTAAATTTTATTTTGTCAAGGATATCAGCTTGGCTGCGGCAGGAAAGGGAGGAAGAATGAGTTGCAATCTAGCCTCATTGATCTTTCAGCTCTTCGTTCAGACTTAGCCTCTTTTTGCATTCTGATTCTTGCTGTACTGTCTCTGGCCAAAGCATAAGATTAAAAGACATTAATGCATACAAAGTTACGTAGCTTTAACATCATACAAGCTAATACACTGACTACTTTGCAGACTGAAAACTCTTCTTGTTCAGTGAAGAAGGAAGATGCCAAACTGTTCACAGGTCAATATTGGCTCCCCCTCTTTGTCTCAACAGGAAGGCTGTGGTGCTGGAGTGGGATAACCTAATCACCTCCTGTGCTAACTGCCCCGTGTGTTGAGAGCACCAAAGAAGAAAGGAGAGGCAAAATTATGTAGTGCCAGGCTTTGTTTCTCTAGGATTAATGCAATCCCTGTATTACATTTCCTATTGAAGTAGTCAGCTCATATGTGACTTCAGGTGACTTCAACTAGGTAGTGGGTTAGAAACAAAAAAAGTCAAGTGAGACTGGTTGTTGACAGTTTTGGCTGGCAATACTGAATTGAGCCTTCAGTACTGTATATTTACTTGCTTGACAAACAGTAGTAAGTCATCCTGGGGGGAAAAAAAATAAAATTTATCTCTTAGAAAGATTTAGCTCTGACCTCTGCCCATTTTCCTGGATAGCTTTAGTTTTCTGGTTCAGTAGCAGAGTATACTGAGTCAGTCATCAGCTCTATAGCACACAGCTTGCCCTCTGACTGGACAAATACTGACAGCAGTGAACAGTGAACACTAGGTAGGTTTCAATAGCTTACATAGAAGGTTGTTATCAACGTTTAGTTAAAAGTTTTGTTTATACAATTATATTAATTGGTTTTTTTGTTAGGTTTGTTTTTTAAAGATACCATTCAGATGACAGGTATGTATATTTGATTAAATTTATTTTGGAATCATGACTGTTTTAAATGTTTTTAAAACTTTAAAAGATAAATTTTCCTTTAATCTTCTTTTACTGATTCTTCTTTCATTTTTTGTTCTGTTCCTCTCTTGAGGTTTGATGATAACCAGAAATACAAGACTGCAGATAATTAAGGGGCCTAACCTACTCTACAAACTGTTAATTATTGGAAATTGTACTAAATATTGGTACAGAGGTAAAACATAAATCCATTATTTGAGATAAATATAGCATTAAAAAAAGCTTAACATTACTGGGTCTTTAATAAGATACATTACGGGACATGAAATCAGTTAAAACCTTTGCAGAGGCACCTGCAGGTATCTCACTAGAGTAATGAAAATTTCTTCACTAATCCAGAAGTTCTCCCATTTATTTACCTAAAATTAGTTGCTTAATCCAACATAAAAGGGGCACTGTTAGAAGAAAATTCTATTTTCTGTCTACTTACATGTTTAGAGTAAAAGCTATATGTATGCATATATATGTGTGTGTGAATATACATATACATAATACAAATTATATATGCTGCAGAAAATCTACGATTTAGCTGAGATGTGACTAAAACTCTTTGCTGACTTTGATAAAGATAGAATCACTTTCTGAAATCAGATACATAATTTAAACCCTTGGCTACATTTTGTTACTAAGTCGATTTCATTAGAATGTAACAAAAAAAAAAAAAAAAGAAAAATGTTTGTCTTCATAAACAACATCACCAAAGCTAGAAACATACAATAACACTTAATAAAGAGTTTCTCATATAATCATGTGGCTCAGTGAGCTGGTTTTTTAAGATCCTTGGTTACAATGAATTATCATGACTCCACTGGTTTCATCTCAGATATTATTGTGCTAAATAAAAATGTATCATGAAATATTGTAAGGCATGAGAAAATTTTGAAAGTCAGTAAAACAGCACTAGTAAGTATACACATACACAGATGGATTAAAAACTGTCACAAAGAACAGATTTAAGAGTATGCTGTCCCTGAAATCATGAAAAACACTTTAAAAATGTAGGAACTACTACTAGTAGTTATCACAAAGTTCTATACAAGCATTATAACATATGGTTGAATGCACTGTTTTTCACCCTTAGCATGCTTCACAAGCAGACTTTTAAGATGTATATTTCTACCTCTGGTTCTGCCCACCTCATCACTATCAATATCAACAGATAAGAACAAAGAGGTTTTTTATAGCAAAAGCCTAGATAGGCTTGGTGATCTGTAATCCAGAAACACTTATTCCTCTTCGTTGGCTGAACTATGATAAGACCGACAGAAGCAGAGCTTTAGAGTTAATGAGATGAATTAACAAATCAATGCCACCGGCTCAGATTTTCTTCAAACTTAATTCAGAGGAAAGAACTGAATTATGGTTTTATATTCTTTGTAACTGCTGCAGCCGCTGAGCCTCACACACAGAAGTGGGTCTGCCTGAGTCAGGGTCCTCATGGATATGCCCTTCAGGAGCCAAGAGGCTTATATACTGTAAGAAACTTAGATGGCAGCTGATTTTAGGTCACTGAAGGATGACAGTTAATCTTAGATTCTGATGTTCTAAATATAACACTTCTGTGTTTAACATGAGAATTTCATCCCAAATACCAGCCTCAAGAATTTTTTGGATTGTCATGGACAAACAACCTTAATATAGGTAATTTAAACTGATTTCCTTAATGAGAAATTAAAATAAACTTTTAATTACTGTTGTGGCTGTTGAGGGGAAAAAAGAAAAAAAAGGCAACAAATAATTAAACCCTTAGGGAAATTCCTTTCCTTCCTCTTTCCTAGGCTCAACTGCAGTTCAGTACCTCTTCTTCCTCCTTTCTGGGCTCAGATTCACTTATTTTTGCTGAGGGTTACAAGCTGTCTCTCCCAATCCCTTTCATTAGTCATCTAACCTGAGTTTAGTAATGGTTTATTTCTGCCACTTCCTGCTTTGTACTTGTTTTCCTTCACTGCTTTGTGTTTCTTATCTGTTCCCTTTGTACCAACATGGGCTCCTCCATGTCCCATGGTCCTTCAGAAGAAACCCTGAACCAGTGTGGGCTCCTCTATGGCCCACCATCCCTTTGGGGGCATCCCCACCCCAATGTGGACTCCTCTATGGTCCACCATCCATTCAGGGTCATCCATGTCCTGGTGTGGTCTCCTCCATGGGCCATGATCCCTCAGAGGTACCTCCTCTGTCATGAAGCACCTCCTTCCAGGAGTGCATCTCCAGACAAGACCCTAACAGAATGCCTTTACATGTGTCTTCTCTGTTTCCCCTCCCTTTTCCTCACACATCTCCTTGTGTGACTCCTCAGGTGTCTCCTTTTGTATGTCCTTCTGTTCTCTCATATGTCTCCTTGTTGCATCTCATGCTTCTCGTTGCTGCTGCCCATTCTTAAACATGTTTGAGCAGCAGTGACACCAGCTACCTCATCTGTTACAGTGCTGAGCCTGGTGGGCTGTTTCCACTGGTTACTGAGCTGGCACAGGGCAGCTCATGGACTCCCTCCACAGTCCCCCGCCACCCAAATATTACCAGATGTGCCCAGCACATGGTCCCAGTGTAAAACCTCAGATAGAAGAATATATATTAGATTTCATTTAAATACTTCTTTTGTAGGAAAAGGAGGGTAGACATATGGCTTTTTTATTGAGGTAATGATATATTCTTAGGTTTAGTTTTTCTAAATTCAGTTCCTCCTGTTCTACAAGGAAAATAAAGTCTTCCTGACTTATCTTGTGCAGCACAGTAAATTGGACTGGCCTAATTATCCAGAAATTTCTATAGATAGAGTAGCATCATTATTTCTGAACTTAGATTACCTGCAATTTTGACTTACAGATTTAATTGTTTGTAGCTTAAAAAGAGTTTCTTGTGCAAACTTTTAGGCTTATGTCTGAAACAAATTTGGAAGGCTTTCTGAATGCTCTGCAACATACACTGAAAATTTATTTTCCAATAAGTGTGTCTTCTAATAATTTTTTTTGAAAGAGAATTAGTGTATAGCAAACAAAGGAGGGTGAACCTATCTTGCATGAACTGACTAAAAGATCTTGGCATGTTTAGCCTAGCAAAACATAAGATAAGAGGATAGATGATTGTTCTCTATAAGTACATCTGGGAATAAACACAAGGGAGAGGAAAGGGCTGTTAAGGCTAAAAGACAATATCAATACTCGAACAAAGGTATGTAATTTGGCCTGAAAATTGCACTGTAAATTAGATGATTTCTAACCATGAGAAAATGAAGCTGTGAAACTGCACCTAAAAGGAAGAGTAAAGAAAAGCTGCAGACATGGAACAGCCCTAATAAAGGGAGATGTGAGTATATGAATAAGATCATGTCATGAGTAACCTACAGTAGTAAATAACTGGAGTCGATGGTCAAGGTTGTTGGTTTTTTGTTTGTTTCTTTGTGGTTTTTTTAATAACACTGGATAAGTTTGTTGAGAGCAAATTGACCAGTCATTATCAGGTCTCTTTGGTACTTGTTTCCAGTGTAGATGCACTTTTCCTTCAGCTCACTCTATAATGAAAAAGCTCACCAAAATGGAACATTTACAATAAAAGAGAATGAATCTTCACCTCAGCTGGTGACAGTGGAGTTCATCTGGGATACGGAAGACATCAACCGCTATTACATGGCACCCATTGTTAAATTTCACATCTCCCTCTAAACAGGTAGAAGAGGTACAAATTTATCCTAGAGCTGTTCTTGATCTCATTGTATGTTTTAGCTCTTGACTTAATCTTTTTGATGTTGGAAAGTCTTCTGTTCTTCTCTAAGCACACAAACCTAATTCCTTATGCCAATGTAAGGCACATTATTCATTCTTTGGCACTTTCTTTGTCTGTTATAATGCACAAACAAACATGACAAACACTGGCAGATCTGTCAATGCGATGTGATGTGCAATTAGTCTTAAAACTGAGCCAGTTATGTACCCTTCATGCATTAGTTTACATCGTAAATATCAATTCAATTTTGGAGGTCTTCTGTAAGACAAGATTCTGTTTTGTGAGCACTTTAAAATTCCATTCCACACACTCAGTGTGATTTTTGCTAAGGACATTTATTTCATCTGTTCAAGTTTTCAATTTTCAGAAAATATTTGGAAAAAACCAAGAGATTATAGGTTAATTTGCCAATAAACTTCCAGTCTTCAATACAATAAAAGAATTTCAGTACTAAATCAATCAGTAAATCAAAGACATACTGTTTCCCTTGACCTCTCTCCCTCTTCTTCCCCTCCACCCTATACTGAAAACCTGCACATTTGATGGGTCTCCTTGTATAACAGCAGCTCCTGTTTCATGACAGCCACTCTTGAAAGATAAATTCCCAGTTATATCTAAGGCCTATCTTCAGAAGTTCCAAAATCTATACAAATGAGGACTAGATAATGAGAAGACCAGAGGAAAAAATAGTGTCAAATCAGAACAGATACATATCCTTTCTGCAGCACTAAGGGTAATCTGTCAAAATGAGCTGCAGTTTGCATCATCTGTTCAATTGTATATTTATCTCCTTCCCAGAAATATGTGACTTTTGCTAACAGCTGAGAGGTTCCTACCACATAAACATCAACTGTTCTTGTTACTGACCCAAAGCAAATGTTCTTTGAGTGTCCACTGAGCTGCTTAAGTCCACAGGAATTTTTATGTCTACATTCACACTGGTAGTTCAAAATGTTCATATTTGCTTGGTTTAAAAAGAAACCACATGCTACTACTTCTGTTTCAGCCATACCTATGATGTGGGCAAAGCTAAACACAAATAGACTAAGTTTAACACATCTGTTTTCAATAGCATGTAATTTCCCCCTTCAAAATGATAACTTATCCTATTTATTTATCACCACACTACTCAATTGTGCTAAAGTAAAAATTCAAGATCTAGCCAGAGACTAATAATGACTGTAATTGCATCTGAAAAGTGCTGGTCATTACCATCTGAAAATATGGATTCATCCATGTCTTACACTGCTAGAATCTACACTGTGAAAAGGAATTAGTAAAACCTGCCTCAAGTAGAGAACAGAACAAAATTCTGTTACCGGAAAGTTTTTAAAAGCAGGAAAACAATAAAACTGCTAGAAAGGAAACACAGTTTTTGCAACTCCTATAAATTACTTTATTTTGATAGACAGAGGTCTTTCTGTCCACACAAGTTTTTTCTGCATGTCTGCTAGAATTTATCAGCTCATATTGTTCATTAATGCCAGTATAAAACAAAGCCCAGTGCCATTTTAGAACCATCAAATCATACCTAGCAATATTTACTCCTGGGGCCCCAAAATGTTTTATTCTAGCTTGCAAACCTCTCCTCTCCTTTGTGGGCCCATAAAATACTGACATGAGCACTTGCTTATCCTGATTTAAAGTTCATTTAAGTCTGTGGGGATTGTTCCACTGACATTAATGGGTTTTGTATTGGGCCCTTTTAACACACTGACAGGATCCTAAGTCTCCAGGCAACACTCCAAAATCCTTAAAAGGGCATGACAAGCAGTCTCACTAAGTGAATGGCACATTGACTATTCCCCTCTGATGTACAACTACCTTTTTAAAATATATGTTTGTACTAAAGCCTCTTCTATCTGTCTATGATGGATACAGAAACAACCAAGATATATGATCAGTCACACCCTCACAGCTTCTCCTTTTTCCCAAACAGTTAAGTTACAGTTTGTTTCAGTAGGTACCCAGTAACTAGGGCTCACATTATCTCTTCAAATCTCAGACACTTTGGAGAAGAAAAAAAAAAAAAAAAAAACAAAATTAACCAAACAACAAACGACCCCATCCTGAATTGAACCTGATGAAGTTCAACAAGGGCAAGTGTCGAGTGCTGCACCTGGGGAGATTGAACGCCATGCACCAGTACAGACTGGGGGCTGACCTGCTGGAAAGCAGCTCTGCCAAGAGGGACCTGGGAGTCCTGGTGGATGACAAGCTGACCATGAGCCAGCAGTGTGCCTTTGTTGCCAAGAAGGCCAATGGAATCCTGGGGTGCATTAAGAGGAGTGAGGCCAGCAGGTCAAGGGAGGTTATCCTTCCCCTCTACTCTGCCCTGGTGAGTCCCCACACGGAGTACTGTGTCCAGTTCTGGGCTCCCCAGTTCAAGAAAGATGAGGAACTCCTAGAGAGAGTCCAGAGGAGGGCAACAAAGATGATGAGGGGACTGGAGGAAAGGCTGAGAGAGTTGGGCTTGTTCAGCCTGAAGAAGAGAAGACTGAGAGGGGATTTCATCAACATGTACAAATATCTCAAGGGTGGACGTTATGAGGACGGAGACAGACTCTTCTCAAGGTGTTCAGTGACAGGACAAGGGGCAATGGGCACAAACTGAAACATAAAAGGTTTCAGTTGAACATGAGGAAAAACTTCTTCACTCTGAGGGTGATGGAGCACTGGAACAGGCTTCCCAGGGGAGTTGTGGAGTCTCCTTCTCTGGAGATATTCAAAGCCCGCCTGGATGATGTCCTGTGCAACCTGCTCTAGGTGAACCTGCTTTAGCAGGGGGGTTGGACTAGATGATTTCCCGAGGTCCCTTCCAACCCTTGTCATTCTGTGATTCTGTATGATTCTGTGATTCTGTGAATTCAACAACAGAAGAAATTTACTGCATGTACCTGGGATCATGCAAGGCAACATCATGATAATGCACAATATTTCTTCTTAGAGTAGAAAAGAGATGATAAAATAATTTCTAATTTGAGGACACAATTAAAGATTGGTCTTTTGGTTACCAACACCTTTCTTTGCCTTTTAATCAAAAAAATGTACAATTAAGATTAAGCTTGATTTAAATTGTGTCTGCATATTTAAATATAGAGATAGTTTAGCTAGATAGAGAAAGAATATATTTAGAGTGTCCTTTTGATTTTAAAACATCATAACATCATCTTAGGAGTCAATTAGTAATCCTGTGATTAGTGTGGGAACCCTGTGGTTGGTGTTCACTGCAGGTTGCCCAATCAAGGGGAACCTATTGATGAAGTCTTCTTACTCCAGCTGCAGAAGGCATCGCGCTCACAGGCTCTCATCCTTCTGGGAAAATTCAACCACCCCAACATCTGCTGGAAAAGCAGCACAGTGAGCTATAGGCAATACAGGAGACTCCTGGAGTACATTGAGGATAACTTCTTAAGCCAGGTAATAAACAGCCCTACCAGAGGGGATGTGATACTGGACCTGATGGTCACAAACACAAGTGAGCTAATTGGTGACATCAAGATTGGAGGCAGTCTGGACTGCAGTGATCATGCACTGGTGGATTCTGCAGTCCTAAGGGATGTGGGTCAGGCAAAGAATAAAGTCAGGACCCTGAATTTTAGGAAAGCAAACTTGCAGCTGTTCAAGGAGTTAGACAATAGCACCCTCTGGGAAACTGCCTTCAGAGACAAGGGAGCAGAACAGAGCTGGCAGATATTTAAGGATCCTTTCCATAGAGTACAAGAGCTGTCAATCCCCAGGTGTAAGAAATCAGGACAGGAAGGCAAGAGACCAGCATGAATGAGTTGAGACCTGCTGGTAGAACTAATGGGCAAGAAGGAAATGCACAGGCAGTGGAAACAGGGACAGGTATCCTGAGAACAGCATAGGGACGCTGCCCGGTTGTGTAGGGATAGAGTCAGGAAGGGCAAAGCAAGGTTAAAGCTGAGCTGGGTAAGTAATGCAAAGAATAATAAGAAGAGCTTTTACAGGTATGTCAGCCAGAAAAGGAAGGTCAAAAAAAGTGTACCCTCCTGGTGAATAAGACTGACTAACTGGTAGCAAAAGATGGGGAGAAGACTGATGTACCTAACAATATTTTGCATCAGTCTTCACTGGCAACATCTCTTCCCATACCTCTTGAATGGATGGACCGCAAGACGGGGACTGGGGGAGCAAAGTCCCTCCTGCTGTAAGAGGAGATCAGATTCATGGCCACCAGAGGAACCTGAACATACATAAGTCTATGGGACCTGATGAGATGCATCCCAGAGTCCTGAGGGAATTAGCTGATGTAGTTGCCAAGCCACTCTCCATGATATTTGAAAAGTCATGGCAGTCAGGTGAAGTCCCTGGTGACTGGAAAAAAAGGAAGCATTTCACCCATTTTTAAAAAGGGTAGAAAGGAGGACCCTGGGAACTACTAACCTGTCAGCCTCACCTTTGTGCCTGGGAAAATCATGGAACAGATCCTCCTAGAAGCTATGCTAAGGCACATGGAGGACCCGGAGATGGTTCAACACTGCCACATAATTAAAGGTTTGTCTTCAACCTGGTCTACCTACCTAACTACAAAACTCAAATCAATAAACTAATAACTTCCCAAAACTTTCAGCAAAACAAGAAAATATTGTAAAGGCAACAGACCATTACGCTTATATCTACTGAGAAATTCTCTGGAATTCACAGCCTTCCACACCACGTTCTCTTAGAATTGTTAAGCCCTACACTTATGGTGACACTAAGAAAAGCGTCTGCTGGAACATGAAGGAAGAATATCTACCAAGGCTCTTATCTTGTTAAAAAAAAAAGTTGAACACCTGAGTATTAAAATATTAATTTTATGACCAAGGGCATCAAATTATTCTATAACCTCTGACTGAAAAGTCAATTAAATCACAAAGAGCATTGGCCAAATAATAACTAATAAAAAGAATGTAGTGACAGTGTTTGACAAAAAGATGTATTTAAAGCAAGCATCCTACTTTTTATAAATAAAGTATAGTATTTGAAAGAAACAGTGGATAATTTAATGAGAAAAATCTTAACCTACTTAATAATTATATTTTTGGAAATGATGAATGTCTGTGAATTAGCTAAAGAAACTAATGATTAAATATTTTCCCTAGTGTAAAGAACTACAAAATGGTTGCTCTGGGCAGTGATTGCACATTAGAGAAATTCCAAGTACTCCCTTGCTCTAATTTTTTTATTAAAATCACCAAATATATTGTGTAAAACTTTTCAGGGAGATTTTGTAACAAGGTAAGTTGATTGTAATTAGTGTTTGAAAGACAGAAAATGCTAAAGAGAAGAATGGAAAGAAATATTTTTATAGTATTTTGTAAAATATTCAGAAAGCTCAACTTAAAATCCAATTAATTTAATGCTCAGTTAGATTTCTTTTTCTGAAATGCAGAAACGTATATTTTATTTACCAAAATGCAGCTGCTAGGTATTAAAACAAATCCATGCAAGTCAATAAAGCTAAAGTGAATTTCACAGGTAAGGGATTCCCTCTTTCTACAGAACAAAGAAACATATTCTGCAGTAAATTAGAGAAGACAAGAGGTCAAAATTATGCCAATTTACTGTGGAAAAAATTTGTCACAGTAACAGAGGAGCAAGTCATGTCTTCTCCCACAAAAATTTACTAGCAGCTTCTAAGGGAAGAGAGTGGCCTATATCCAGCATACCTTTTGTCACATAGAAAAGTGTGATTTTTGCCCCTCACTCAGTAATTTTAGAATTACTCCATTTAACTCATGAGGTTTGAGATAAGCTTGAAAGATATTTGATGGATATGATCTGTCTTTTCTTCTTGCATTTGCCTTAAAATCCTGTCTCCAAACATCTATCTCAGAGTTTCCATCTCTGAGTAAAACTCTGGTTAGGCTCCTGTAGGAAAACAAGTACAGCATTACTAGTCACTGAAACATATACAAACTTTTTTTCCAGGCTAAAAAAATCCACCTTTCCACAGGAGTAAGCATCAATGATAAGATACAAGGCATTTCTAGAGAACAGAGCAATCAGTGGGGTAACAACAATTTGGGGAAGGAGAAGAGTATGATGGATTATCTTTATTCTTCGAAAGTTTATCAATTAATTCCCTAGTCCTTGCAAATAATTTCAGTTTAAAAGAAAAAAAAGTTCTTAAATATTTTCATTCGTAGTTTCCATTGAAAAGAAACATATTCCAGTCAATGTAGCTCCTGCTGAAAATTCTCATGATTTTTTTATCTGGAAAGAAAACAAACAAAACCCTTAGGAACATACCATGAAAAGAACTGCTTAAGATCTTTTGCTCACCCTACACCTGACCTGCACTCCATCTTGGAAGTCTAATGTTGTTACAAGCACCCAGCAGGTTTGGTATCCTTCTTGGAAGAAGACAATTTGAACTTCGACTTAATGGTTTCATTCAGCAAGAGATCAGCCTTTAGGAATCATGGTTTACAAAGCTTATTTACTTTCTGGTTAATCAATCATCAACAAGTGCCAGTTAGCCTTCTTTTAGGCTTTAGAAAGTCTTTAATCACTGATACTTGATATTAATTGCTCTTTGATATCCAGACATATTTTGCTTACTTACAACTTAGGTTATCTTTTCTACATTGTTATTAAAATCCTCCTATACTTGCAATTATTGTGAAATACTTTAGCAAAAAAATATAAAGTTGATTTCCAGCACATGTAAATATCTATGTCCTTGTCTATTTCAGGCTTAGAAAACAGTACTTCAAACAATAAAGCCAAATTCACAGCTGTCAGCAAAAGAAGAATTCTGAATAGGTTTCCAAAACCAGTAGCAAATCTATCTAGCCTTATGCATGAGCTACAGAACTTATTTTTTAAAAAAAGACATGACAATTTAGAGTTTTGTCTTTTGTCTAAAATGTTCTGTATAAAATTCTCACTAAACTTGATATGGAAATGAAATGGCATATCTTTGTATATTCATTTTTAAAACTACTTTTTGCCTTAATTTCTTAGACTATTTTAGACTCAAAAATATTACAAGCAGATGTAACAGCCAATATTAAAACTTCTCATTTACTGTGTTAAATTTAAATCTAAGTATAAAAAGTAGAAGAAAATATTACTTACTCTTTCCAAAGTTTCACATTTTTCAACAGTGCCATTTGTTACATACGCCTAATGTCTTATAACATTTTCTATAATGATGTGATTTAAAATACATACTTTTAATGACATAGGTGTACATTCAGCTAAGAAAGATAAACATAGGTGGATCTTTCTACAAGAAGATTAGAAAAGAGGGAACACTGCTAAAACAAGTTTATTACAGATACTAAAAGCTCTTCCTCCAAAAGCAAACAAAACATTCCACACATATGTGCCAAAACTGTCTTATGATTTCTTTTATACAAGTAATTTGTACCACTGACTAACTAAATTGAGAAAAAAAATATTTTGGGATGCTTAATAGCATTCAACCATAATTTCATGGTGTAACATGAGACTCAGCTATCTGAAAGGTAGAATATCTTACATTTGCAACTAAAAAGGAGAAAAAAAAAGGAGTGAGCATGGGGATGGAGAAGTATAAGAAGAAAAGGATTCTTGAATAGAGCTTTCTATTACAGCTGCATTCTTCTATCTGTGATAAAAATACATAAAAGGAGGACAAAAAACAAAACTTAGGGATTGGACCATCTATTATTTGTCCCATTTAAGTAAAAACCATTATGTAGCATGATTGCACAGAAGAGTGCTGAGCTGGTATTCCGTGAAATGTGAGTGAATAGTTCACTCAAAAGAGAAGTGAAATCTTCTCCAAAGGGAAATTTAATACCTTCCATTTGTCATGATTTGCTGTTTTGTATAGGCAAAAAAGGCATGCTCATTGCATGTGTTTTTTTCCAAGCTGTTAGACCAGCTGTTAGATCAGTTTTACCCTGACTAAATCTGTATTTACTGCAGTGCTGGGTTCCTTTTGAATTTGCCAATTCAGAAAGGAGGATGATTGAGCCGTGTGGAGCAATTACAGTAGCAGCTCTGAGCATTCATGTCATGATCTATGATGCATGATGAACATGTTTTTAAACTTGTTTTAAATACATCTATGCTCAGTTGAGATTTTTCACATGACTACAGAAGCTGAGTTTGGAGTAATATCTGAAGTGCTTGCTTTAATCCAATAACCTGAGACAAGCTCTGACATGTGTTGCAAGGGAAATTTTCTTTGCCATAGAGAAACTTTTCAAGGAGGAACCCCTGCTGAGAAGTCTCAGAACATGTTCGGATATTTATCTGTAGTTACTTATCATGGTTATATCAACTAAGCAAAAGAAATTCCACGTCCTTGCACTAAAGAAAAACAAAACATCCAGTTTAAGATGCAAAGCATGCCTTGCCAGTCTGATGGTTTTCTATGACGAGATTAATGACTTTGTATAGGAAGACAGAGAACAGTGAATGCTGTTTACAGAAGCAAGACCTTAGTGCTGGCTCCTATAGAACCATTGTAATCCAAATGGACAATATATGAATTTACCTGGACTGTCAGATTCAAAGAGTTGCAGTCAGCAGTAAAAAAAACTCAACTGGCAGCCAGTTGCTAGAGATGTCTAGAGTATGTTCTCTAGCTGACAGTACCAAACTGGGGTGTATAAGGGCAGGGCTGTTACACTTTGGGGCCTTCCCATAATGAAGAAATGGGTTGGCAGGAACCCCATGAAGTTCAGTGAAGTAAGGCAATGTTAAATCTTGCATCTGTAATGGAATGACACCATGAAACCATATAGACTGTGTGTCAGCTGGATAGAAGGAAGCTTTGCAGAAGGCCTGGGGTCCTAGTGGACAGCTGAACTAAGTCAGCAGCATGCTTCTGTGTGAAGGAAGGCCAATGGCATACTGAACTAATGCTGTTAATGCTAGCACAAGTGTAGCCAGCTGGTCCAGGGAAATGATTCTTCCTCCCTATTCAGTCCTTGTGAAGCCATGTCTGCAGTAGTGCATCCACTTCTGGGCTCTTCAATACATTATAGACATGTACATACTGGAACAAGTCCAGTGGTCAGGAACTGGATCACATGATATATGGTGAGAGGCTCAGAGAATTTATTTTTTTCAGCCTTAAGACAAGATGGCTCTGGAGAGACATTGCTGTTTATAGAGGTTGTTGAGTTTCCATCCTTGGCAATATTCAAAACTTTCCTAGGCACAGCCCTGAGCAACTTGCACTAATTAACCTCTCAGCAGGAGGCTGGACAGGAGGATCTCTGGAAAGGAGGTCTCTTCCAACTTTCATGACACTGATTCTGTGTTAAAAGAGCAAACCAACACTTCCAGGAAGCAAACTGTGCACAGTGTGGTTTCAGGATTTCAGTGAAGTTAAACCAAACAAATTTACCTGGGAAATTGCTGGTAAGCAATAGAAAAATGCCTAGCCCTGTTGGGATGTCACCAAGAGTGTCATTACTCATTAGTGAAAGCAATCTCAACGATAATAAACTTTTATAGATATTCATGGTGGAATACGAAAAGCAAATTTGAGCAAAAAGTAAGAAGCTAAAAAGGTAAAATAAGAGAGAAGTTTACAAGAAGCTTAAAGTACTTGTGATAATTGTCACAAGTTACCCTAAAAAAAAAAAAAGTTAAAAAAAAAAGAAAAAGAAATCACATAATCTTATTAATAGATTCCTGTAACTTGTTTCTAATGATTCTAAGAAGCAATCTGCAATTAAGCATATGCAATAAGTTTTTGGTTGGTTGGTTGGTTTGTTTTTTGTTTTCCTATGTAGTAGTAAGAAGATATGGAAACACATACAGGCCTTTAAATTTGCCAATAAAAAGGTTATTCTCCCCTCAGTCACATTCATAACACAAGTCAAATATGCCAGCACTTTAGGAGCATCTTTTGGGCTGTACAGGTTTACAGTAACATTCTAGATAGATGCAGCTGTCACAAGATCTGTAATTTTAAACCAGAATAATTCTTTCTTTCTTCCAGCATCTTAGTTCTCTTGCCTCCTTTCCTGCAGTGAGAATTATCTTGCTTTGTTCTGCATTACTTCAGTTCTAAACTCAACATAGCATTCACTATTTCTCCAAGAACAGTCGTCTAGCTAAAAACCTTGGAGCTTAACACGTCAGTGGCCCAATTGGCACCAAAAACATATACATTGAAACATTCATATTTATGTCACCTGACAACTTTGTCTACCAACTGGGATATTCAGCTGTCATACAAGCTTTGAATAATCTTGCACTTGGGAATGTTTTACAGTAAATCAAAGTCCAATGAAATGAGCATGCCAGAGGCTCAATAATGTCCAAAAATCATCTTTTTGGGAAAGTATTCTTCATCTATACATAGAACCTGGGTATTTTGCTACTTTTTAAAAGCTGTGTGATTTTGGCAGGGTGGGGGTGGGGGGTGGGGGGCGGGGGAGGCTGGGGTTCAGGGTTTTTTTGAGAATGGATGGTTGCAGCACTATTTCACATTGTCAAAGTGTTCAGGATAGGACTTATCATACAACATGTAGAAATGAACTAAAGTGAGTGCAGAAATGATGCTGAAAAACATTGTTCAGAACAATTCACTGCTGAGAAAAGCTACCAAGAAAAAACATTTTGGGCAGACAGTAAACACTTTCAGCTCCCATTCAGTTACTATTGTTACGAGATCATATATATTAAAAAGTAATTCCTGAAAGCAGAAATTAACAGAAGTTGCTATTTTTTTAAAATGTAACATCCCATTATTATCCTGGTGGCCTCATAAGATTTTGTCTTTATACACTTGGTTTGAAACTTTAGACATAAGCTGAGGAAGGAATGAATAAAATAAATTGAAGAATTTATTTTTGAATATAGCAAAAATTAGTCAAAGTAATTTTTAAGGACATTAACAGGCCGGCTCTCACTTTGAAAAAATAAATGTCTTCAGAAAGGTTATAATGAGACATCAGGAAGAGTTGCCTGTACTTTCTTGCTCATTTTATACTCCTTCAAACCTTACTATACTGAAACTTTAACTGGATTAATATTACATTTTTAAAAAAAAAATTGCAGAAACCAAATTAAACGGTCCCTTCACCTCCAATCTTAACTGTCCGCTTGCTTCAATTACAGAGCCATAGCATTTTCCTGTCATTTTAGAAGGGGCCATTTGTCTGCTACTCCAAAAAAGGAATAAATGCTACTCTATGTGATGACACTAATTAAACTGAAACAGAGATGAGAAAAATCACTGAGACCCCATTTGCCTTAAAGCCCAAATATATCACCTTTCATAAAACAGGTTTCTCAACCTAAGGAGCAAAGATCCGTAGCCTTGATCTCCCGCATTGCCACTGAAATGGCTAATAGCTAGTTTTTAATGCAAATTCATTTTCTTACAAACCCAATTTAAGTGTCATTCAATTTTCTTATCTGTGGCCATATGCTTAAAAAGTAATTACTCTGCTAGCATTTTTAATTAAAATGAGGTTATCTATGGTTCTAGATGCATTAAGTACACCATTGATCTCAGATACCAAGTGAAATTTCGACAGATGAGTCATGTCATGCATTTTCCTGTTTTACAAGTTGCATTATAACTGGTACTAACTATGAAACACAGGTGGAATAGGCATCTATCAATTTCTGTCATAACAAACTCTCAGATATATAAAACTATGCTTGTTTCTTATATTTTTTTTCTAACAAATAACATCTGTAGTACTCAACAAGATCAGTAAGTTGTAAGCTGATGTCTGAAGTTAAACTCTTCCTCTGGCTACAAGTTTCAACCTTCTTGACAGCTGTACATTCACACAGGCCACGTGTGCCCAGTATAGAAAGTATGTGATAAGTCAAAATTCTAAAAAAACTTCAAATTTTACATTCATCAATTACTGTTTCAGTCAGCATTTCAGCCTGAGTTCATTAACTCTGACCCTTGATTATATCAAATGTGAAGCTGTTTTGGCTTCTCGATTAATAAATATATAAATAAATAAATAAAAACCACAATAATAAAATTTCTAATGCAAGGTATTGATCATCATCATTCTCTCTTAACCAAACTACAGCTGTTACAATTAACATTTATATATTTTGTATTAACTTGACAGTCTTAATTCCGTATTTTCTAAAGGCTGCTTATAGCTAGTGCTTAGATCTGTAGCTATAAGGAGATCAATACCCAGTACTGCATTTTTCAAGAAACTGGTGTATGACGTGCTTGACTCAGGATCAGGGATGGCAAGCATCATTTTGCAACTGCTAAATAATCATCTGCAAAGAGATGCATCTACACTGTGCATTCAGTGTCACAAGAACTAGAAAATAATGTCATGATATTAATTTATGGAATTTTTCTTAAAAACAATGAAGAAAAATAAGTAACTTCATAGTGATTATAAGTGTTGGTAATGTAAATCATATTGTTAGTCAAAACATTATCAAACGCTGTCCCCAAAATGTTAAAAATATTTTCTTATGACTAGGAGAATAAAAAGAAAAATCAATATAATTTTATTAATTTAATTAATAGTGATATACTCTTATTACCCAAAAATTAATCTAGATGTAGATATCACATTATGGTTTTGCTGTATTCAAGAAGCTTCATAAATAAATAAAAAAATTTGTTCTGTCATTTTGAATTATGCCTTTAGCTGTCTTCAAATAGGTACTGTAGTTAAAATTGAAGCTTACATCAGTTAAAACAGCTCCCAGCATGTATTCCACTAGCTGACAACACATGTTTTCTAATCTTTACACTCTCACATATTCATCTTTGTTAGTAATAACGTGTATTTTATAAAATTTTATGCTTAATGATACTTTCATCACATATTCTGCAAATGTGGCAATGTCTTAAATAGAATCTCCAGTGGATAAAATAAATGTATTTCGGCTTTATGACCATGGAGTGCAGCAGTCTGTTATGACAACAATTTTCTTCCCTCCAAATGATCCAAGACAGTAGAGGATAAACTCTGCTAAAATCAATGTTAGTCTTCTGGCTTGTTCTTACATGTTTTGGGTGAACGCAGCACTTCTAGTATGAGCATGGACAGTCACAAGTTCATACTCTGTGATTTGGTATTTTCTATTTTGTTGTTGTTACAGCTTCTTGCTCCAGTCTAAGGAGACAATCAGTTCCTCTGCATGCGAACAGTGACTCTGGGCATAATACCTAGTTTGTATAGACCCCCAGCACAGCCTCTCTGAATGGAGAGTAGATGCAAACTAACAGAATTAAAACAAATGAACTGGCATGTATTATTATTACAGGCTGAAGCTTGGTTTTTTAGTTGGTTGGTTGGGATTGGTTTGGTTTTTTAACATGCAAAAATTACATTGCTACGATGTCGTATGAAGTCCAAAAGAGAAAACTTACTAGTAATATTTATGCTAACATTCAAGGCATCTAAATGTCTTTGAAAAAACCCCTTAAATCAGGACCAGCTTTGATGCATAACCTTCCAGAAGTTTTCCATCTATTTACTGTGCTTGAGGTACATTAATTTCATTTCCAAATTCCCATAGCTGCATTTAAAAATTACCTTTATTAAAGCATCTCCAATTATATAGTTTCCTATATTTAGCCAGTGTTTTCACTCAGCTGCATTTTATTAATTTGGATTAACACCATGTGTGGAATTGGAATTCTGTATCTTAATATAACATCTCATAATTGGAATTCTTGAGAACCACTAAGAAAAAAAAAAGCTTTATCAAAATGAACATTTTCATAATAGTAGCATAGATATGTTGAAAGACAAGATGCTATATAGCATTTTGCCCCACAAGATCCTTTAAACTAACAATAAAAGGAAATTTTCAGCATAGTTATGAGTTAGCAATTAGTTAATTGCACATAATATCTATATGTTAGCAGATGAACAGCTTCTATACATTATTTTGATTTTAAGACACTTTTTTTACTAAAAGATGAAAGAAAAACTCTTAAACAGTTAATAGTGACTTAATAACATCTATATATGTGTAATCTGGCATATGTTCTCTCTCACAGAAGGGCTGAAATCTTTTTACTGAGACAGTAAAATGCTATATTGTATTCTGGGAAATAAAAGCAATATTTTTTTCCCAGTTTATAAATTAACAAAGACGTATCAAGGACAAACTGCCACTGTGGTGGTTTGACCCTGGCTGGACACCAGGGGCCCACCAAAGCTGCTCTATTACTCCCCTCTAACTGGACAGAGGAGAGAAAAGTAAATCAAAAGGTTTGTGGGTCGAGATAAAGACAGGGAGAGATCATTTTATCAGTTACCATCATGGGCAAAACAGATTCAACTTGAAAAAAAAAAAATTATTATCAATCAAAATCAGAGAAGGAGACAAAAAAACCTGCTAGATCTTAAAAACCTTCCCCCCACCCCTCCCTTCTTCTCTGGGCTCAACTTCACTCCCAGTTTCTCTACCTACTCCTCCCAGTGGTGCAGAGGATGGGAATGGGGGTTAAGGGCAGTTCATCACACGTTGTCTCTGCCGCTTCTTCCTAGGGAGAGGACTCTTCCGCTGCTCCAGCACAGGGTCCCTCTCACGGGAGACAGTCCTCCATGAACTTCTCCAACGTGAGTCCTTCCCACGGGCTACAGTTCTCCACGAGCTGCTCCAACATGGGTCCATAATTTCCACGAGATGCAGTCCCTCAGGAGCAGACTGCTCCAGCATTGGGTCCCCTGCGGGGTCACAAGTGGTGCCAGAAAACCTGCTTCGGCATGGCATCCTCCCCCCATGGGTCTGCAATGGCTTGCCAGGAACCTGATTTGGCGCAGGCTTCCCACGGGGTCACAGCCTCCTCCCTTTGGGGATCCACCAGCTGCAGCGTGGGGTCTTCCATGGGCTACAGGTGGATATCTGCTCCACCGTGGGCCTCCATGGGCTGCAGGGGGACAGCCTGCCTCACCATGGTCTTCACCACGGGCTGCAGGGGAATCTCTGCTCCAGCACCTGGAGCACCTCCTCCCCCTCCTTCACTGACCTTGGTGTCTGCAGGGCTGTTTTCTCTTGCATCCTCTCACTTCTCTTCTCTCTCCGGCTACTGAGACGCAGCCGGTTTTTTTTCCTTCTTAAATATGTTATCACAGAGGCGCTTCCACTGTCACTGATTGCCTTGGCCTTGGCCAGCGGCGGACACAGGGAAAACTTCTAGTAGCTTCTCACAGAAGCCACCCCTGTAGCGCCCCCCCCCCCCCACTTACAAAGACCATGCCACAGAAACCCAATACAGTTCCCTAATTCAATAAATCTAGTATTTCTTTGTTAGAGGATAAGAACTTGCTTTACTAAGTTTTTTAGAGCTCAACTTTAATGCGTTGGGAGAAGAGGGAACAACAAAAACAAAATAATCTTTTACTACAGAAGATAAATTTTCCTCCCAGTAAGGTTTTCTTATTTTCTACTCCCCGGTGAACAGTTTCAAAGAAGTAAAAGTGATTAATACTGCTCTCATCAACTATCCACTTTTAAAGTAGCTGCAGAGAATGTAAGTACTAGCAAAAGAAAACAACTGCATCTGAAATCGGAGCATGGATGTTACTGCTGAGCTGTTAATTTAGATTTTACTTAGACTATAACTCTCTCTGTTCCTCAACCTGAAATGGCTATAAGAATTCATTTACCTTTTAACCTCCCATAGCCTATTTTGAAAGTTAAACATTGTGGGCCATCTGGTGAATACTTCTGTTCTGTACTGCTACAGCCCTGGGACTGTACATGGTGATGTACCTCACTCTGTGGTGGTGCGTGGTATGGAGAACATATTGGAAAGAACAGCATTCAATTTAAAGATTTTCAGAGTGCCACATTTTCCCGTGACATTGCAAGAAAACTCTCTGTGTATGCTGTTAAAAGAGAAAGCAACAGTGCACACAAGAGGAATGATTGTTGTCTCTCAACTCTTCTCTTCCTTCTTGATTCCAGAGAGACAGGGAACTATTTAGAACAGTGTGCTTGACTTAAATGGAAAAAAGACTGTTTGCTCTATGTGGCAGGGTAGAGCTTTCCACCTCATTTGCTCTTGAGAAAGTGAGAGCTAGGGCATTCCACCTAGTGATTAAAATAAGTGTAATGCCTCCTTCTCTTCTGGATGGAGAGATGATTCAATCCCTTGAAGGGTACAGCAGCTAGGAGTGAAACGGGTTTCCCTCTAAAAGGGGGAAATGAAACAAGAAATTCCTTCTTTGGCCACCAAGAGAAGGGCTGAGCATTTTCCCATCCTATTACAATGCAATTTTTAACAAGTTTTGCTACTACATTCCTAAAACCAGGCATTCAGGTAAAAGTTTCTTTTGCCTGTCTCATACCTTTATCTTAGAATCCGATTAAACCAAATTTTAAATGTTTAGAATTATTTCTTTTAAGCATATAATTTCTGGTATAATGATTTTTAAAACAGACCTCAAGGGGAATGGGGGGGAGAGAGGAGAATTTCTTTGCCTGGCAGTTTTATACTTCTCACTCTGGTTAATATTTTAGTATCCTACGTTTACCTCAGAGAGATTTTTATTGTTTGTTCTCTAATGTACCAGATACATTCCCAAATATACTCCTGATTTCCTGTGGTTTTCTACATTTTAAATTCAAATGGAATGCATGTAATTAGAACCAGTTCACCTGAAATCACTGACATCACTTAAATTCTTATTGTTGTAGAACTTTCCAGCAAGTTACTATGCATTTTTCATTACATTCCTTTCCTTAAAAAAAAAAAAAAGATAATGTAAACACTTTCTTGTATAAAATAGAGGGGAATTATTATTGTATATTGTCAATAATAACATAACTGATGTTTTGAAGAATTGCAAGTCATTTTTTTGAATCAGCCTTCCTTTCTTAAATGTTTTGAAGGCATATGCGTGAAAACTGACAGAATGACAACTCCATATGCAGAAGCTTAGACTTGGTCTGTAGAATAGTGTCAGATACAATACATAAAAAGCAAGCAGCAGAGGTTTTTTTAATTTTCCTAACCTCTCAGCTCCAGCCTTTATCCACTGCAATAACTATGACCATCAGCTGTTCCATTTTATGACAACCAAGTAACAGCTTTTAGGCTTCACAGAAGACAGACAGCCAAATTGCTGAAATGGAGGTTAAGCAGGGCTGACAAGGTTGTTGTTTTTTTCTTAGAACACAGGATTTCTTGTTTATATAGAAAATAGCATGCAGTGTAGACTAGTATTCTGCAAATTGTTTGACAGAGGAGTAACATTTAGGCTGCCTCTCTATGGAAATAGATGCATTTAAAAGCTCCAGGTAATGTTTCTAGATTCCACCATTATAAGATGTATGGAAATTAGGCTTAGATGGTCACACATGTATCGTAGAGCCCTCCATTCAAGTCTTAATTTGCCAGCATAGTTTTTTGCTGATACTCTGTTCATGCCATCTATTTGTTCTGTTCTGATCTATTCCAAGGTCTGCACATTTATCTTTCCGTCTAATACTTCACATACTATGTGATAGCACAATAGACATTACTTTTACATTTCCAGATAGATTTTTTTTTTTTTTTTAAAATATTGAGCCTAGGTTGTTAAATTGTACAATACTGGACTGTGTGTAAAACACTTCCACTGCACATAAACATAATGGATCATATTTACCTCCTGTTCATACCTGTTGGGTCAACCAGCACCAAATACTTAAAATGATTCTGCACAGAATCTTTGTCCATGTGCAGAGGATCTGATTTTTTCCTTAGGTGAAAGATGATGGAGACAAAACATCAAATGGAAAAGCCATCAAGAACAATATTTTTTCCTGTGATTTCCCAGTGGTTTTGCATTGGTGCAATGCTATAAGACAGCAATTGAAGTCATGTGCTTTTAATTTCCTATTCTTTCTTACCCATTCTAGAGATGCTCTCTTCTATGGCTTGGCATTATTGACAATGAGGAGTAGGACATTTGATTAAAACTACTTGTCTGGTCTTAAGAAAAACAAATGTGTCTTTGTTTGCACAATTAATATAATTTAAATTACTCAGTATTTATTACAACTATCACAAGTATTTTAAATAGGGAGAAAAATGCAAGTCAAATGCAGAACTTTTCCTCCATTTAAATTTCCATCTAACTGCACTTTTAATAAGGAAGGAATATAAATTTTATCTCTGAATAAAACCATAAGACAGCCTCATGCTGTATTTCCAGTATTTAACACTATCAGTAGGGAAAAATAGCTTAGAGTTTTGGAGAGGTTGCAAATAATTATGATTTTGTCTCTTTAAAAGACCAAACCTTTAATTATATAAGGCTAGGATCATTTCTTGCCTTAGCAATGGAAAAGAAATAATCTGTCCATTGTGTGTCCCTTCCTTATTAAATATGTCCTGGAAAATCAAGACGTGAAGCTATAGCATATATATATATATACACTTTGACTATTCCTCTTTCAAGATGATATATCCAATTTGGAATTACTTATTTTAAACAAAGGAATACTGGGTTTTTTTGTCCTTAAAACCCTAACAGTGATGTTGACCAACTATATAATTCATTTTACAATTCAGATATTTACTTATCTGATCTCTGAATTTTAATCTCTTTCTCTCTATTGAGTTTGAAATCATCAGACAAAGCCCCTGGGATTGTCGTGGGAAGAAGACCTTTCATAAGCAAATCTTCCTTTCGAGGACAGCACAAAGAATGTTATATGTGAAGCTATGGTTATATGTGAAGCTAAAGAATAAATAACACTTATGAGAAGCAAGAACTACAATGCATAATTGCTTTTATGGGAGACCATAATAAATGTATATAATGTAATGATACAAGAGGTGTCTCTCAGTTTTATATAAATCTGAGACCAGATACTTACTATCTTCCTAATCACCTGAACTGTCAGTACTGGAAAATTGATTCTAGAGTTATAGTGCTTCTTAGAACATGGGATAGACAAATCACAAAACAGAAGTGGAGCACCTATACTCTGAGATCCACAGTAAATTTTTAAGGAAAATAAAACAAAAGCACAACTGAAAAAATCTGACACCCTAGACCTTAAGCCTTTTCAGGCCATGTTACGAGAAAGGAAGAGGAGGAAGGCAGGTGAAAAAAAGCTCTTTGGGTCACATTTTATATTTCAAAAGTATTTCTCTTACATTAGAACTTAATGGTTGGTGCTGGAAAGTAAAATCCAGATGTGGTCCCACTCTTCCAGTTCACATCCCTGCTCACTGCAGGGGGATTGGACTAGATGCCCTCTAAAGGTGCCTTCCAACCCAAACCATTCTATGATTCTATTCAGTGGCACACATATTCCAGGAATCATGATTTAATTTTTCTTCTCATATCCAATATAGTTGCTACATCCAGATCCAATGAAAATCACTTAACTCTTTCTAATTTTATCCTAGAAATATATTCCTGCAAAAGAAGAAATATATCCTTATGAATTCAGAGCAGTTTTAAACTGCCAGTGCTTCTGTTTCTCTAATAAGTAAATGCAGTATGGAATAATTAAATGCTCAGCCATATAGAATAACTAATATTTCTAGATTTATTAAAAGGTTCTATTTTACAAACCTGCCAAACTTGCGAATTCCATTCTCAGAGCTACAGTGTAAATCAATATAACTGTAACTATTTTCAATCACACATTAGTTTAACACAATTATTTCATTCAGAAATTTGGGAGCACTTAGTATTAATGCAACTGATGGAAAGTGGCAGTCTCTCTCTTCTAGTGAAAATGTAGTTTAAAAAAGAAGTGTTGATCTAGTTAAGCCTGAACGATGAGAAATAATGCATGTCATAATGTTATAATTTCTTTCATCTCACATTATTAGTGCTGCAGGATAAAGCTGTTGTTACTTTGCTTTGCTCACAGATGGTTTAAATAAAAAAGTGTTGGATCTGGATTTCAAGAAGCTCGGATTTAGACCTAGATCTCCACATCTGCACATCTTTCTGGAATTTCTAGTTCTTGCTGTGTTCCACACTTAGCAGGAATGCAGTTTTGTTTTGGAAACATCTTAAAATCCAGTTTTAGCCCACATGGTGGGAATGCAAGAAAAACTCTCATAGCAGAATTTTCCCTGCTTAAGAAATAAACTTTCACCAAAACTACTGAAATATTATAATCCTCAAATCCAAGTCCTTCTTCAGACTCTGTATCAATGGAGAGCCTAGACTGGATAATATTTACCATTCTAATACCCATAATTAATCTCAAACTAAAATTAACCTAGAGATAAATAAGAATTTTTCATAATTCTCATCTACTTGAATCAGGTCATACAAGCTATACATAGTTCAAACAAAGCTGTAGAGAAAACACTCAGGCTTCCTAATTAAAATTCAGTCATTAAACCAATGGGCTGATTTTCCAGGAGTTATTCTTATTCAGCCATTCTCTGGCTATTGCTCAATCATCCTGTCACAGATAATCCATCCTTGAGACTCATAACAGGGTTTTATTGGCATTCATTTGGGAAAACCTGGCATTTCTGATTTGCAGCTTTGTCATATGAGTAATGAACAAATTCTAATCCCATGCCAGTAAAGTAATTAGACCATAGTATCATATGTTACACATACACACACTGTGAGTGGCTGGCTAAGCATTATCTGCATCATCAATTTATGGACAAATGTAGTACAGCCAAGATAATCTTTATTTTGTATTGTATTTATTAGACTATATGTCTTCATATAAAGTCAGATTGCTAGAAGCATGAGTTCAGTAATGAGAGATAAGCCTAGCTTAAAAGACCTTCTCTACAGCCAAAGATTAATTTTCATATACATCATTTAGTCTCAAGCTGTATCTTGCAATCCTGGTATTACAAGTTCAAAAAGGAAATACTGCCCACAGAAAACCAGATATTCTTTCATTATGTGTGAGGTTCATTATCAGGAACTCTACACAATAGCATAGCACAAATGGGCTAGATATATAAGCATCTAAAGGAGATAGTGAGATGGTTTCTGGAGTGCATTGAAAACAACTTCCTAGCACAAGTGGCCAGGGAACCAGTAAGAGCAAGGGCTTTGTTGGACCCAATTCTCATCAACAAAGAAGAACTGGCTGAGGATGTGAAGGTTGAGAGCAGCCTTGGCTGATGTAATGGAGCATCCTAAGAGGAGGAAATAAGGCAAATAGAAGTATTTCAGTCCTGGACTTCAGGAGAGCAGGCCTGTTCAGGGACCTGCTTGGAAGAACTCCATGGAAGAACCTCCCATGGCCCTGGGAATGGTCCATCCCAGGAAATCAAGAAAAGGCAGCAGAACTGAAACAAGGAGTATTTGACAGACCAGATGGTTGTGCTGACCTTCAGAGGGTCGTTGACAGGCTAGAGAAATAGATGGATAAGAACCTCAAGAAGTTCAAAATGCAAAGTCTCACATCTGGGGAAGAATAACACCAGTACAGGCTGGGGGATGTCTGGCTGGAAAGCAGGTCTGAAGAAAAGGACTCAGGGCAAGGTCCCAGCAAGTCGACCATGAGACAGCAATGTGGCCTTATGGCAAAGAGTCAACAGCATCCTGGGCTGTGTTAGGTAAAGCCCTGCCAGCAGGTCAAGGGAGGCGATCCTTCTCCTTT
The DNA here is from genome assembly GCA_018403395.1 of Gorsachius goisagi. Classification (NCBI taxonomy): domain Eukaryota; kingdom Metazoa; phylum Chordata; class Aves; order Pelecaniformes; family Ardeidae; genus Gorsachius; species Gorsachius goisagi. The sequence goes on along the minus strand of BOSO01017202.1, from coordinate 1,048 downwards.
ACTTAGGCCTGTAGAAACACATCTGGATGCTGGGTCTAGCGCCAGGCACCGCAGTAAAAGGCAGACAGGGATATACACTGCAGCAAGTCCAGTGAAGAGCCACAAAGAAGATTAAGGGCTTGGAGCATCTGTCTGATGAAGACAGCTAGGAGAGCTGGAACTGTTCAGCCTGGACCAGAGAAGGCTTTCTGGTATCTTATCCATGTGTATAAATACCTGATGGTGAGGGTAAAGAAAAGGGACCCACACTCTTCTCAGTGGTGCTGAATGACAGGGCAAGAAGCAATGAGCACAAACTGAACCACAGGAAATATCATCTAAAAATAAGGAAGAAATTTTTTTTCCTAAGAATGTGGTCAAACACTAGAACAGGTTCTGCCCACAGAGGTTGCGGAGTCTCCATCCTTAGAGATATCCAAAACCTGACTTGATGCAGCCCTAAGAAACCTGCTCAAGATAGCCATTTCACCATCCTACTATTTTAACACAGACATGACCATTTCCTCTTCTACAGATTACAGCTGAAAAGTTATGAAATTAACTTTCTGTAACATTGCAAGGTGATGACTGGAGATGAAAGAATATCCATCACAACAAACAGGTGAAAAAAATTATTCCGTAGCTCTGAAGTTTCTTAGAGGTAGTACAGGAATATTAAGTGATCATTACGATGAGCTGCCACAATTTGGTGTGACTGTATGATATGATGATGGATACAATCATAGAATCATAGAATGTTTTGGGTTGGAGGGGACCTCTAGAGGTCATCTGCAGTGAGCAGGGACACTGCTAACTAGATCAAGTTGCTCAGAGCCCCGTCCAACCTAGCCTTGAATGTTTCCAGGAATGGGCCTCCACTACCTCTCTGGGCAACCTGTTCCAGTGTTTCACCACACCCACTGTAAAGAATTTCTTCCTTATATCCAGCCTAAACCTACCCTGCTTCAGTTTAAAACCATTACCCCTTGTCCTGTCACAGCTGGCTCTACTAAAAAGATTGTCCCCATCTTTCCTATAGGCCCCCTTTAAGTACTGGAAGGCCACAATC